>OZ021729.1:48786914-48876914 GCA_963978545.1 Linyphia triangularis | reverse complement strand
ACTGATCTACAGTACCGATACATCAAAACCCGCGACCCCGTCTTGACCACTTGTTTCCGGAGTGGATTCTATGGACTTATAACGGAAGTCATTAGTTTTAAAAACCATACACCGGCACAGGAAGAGAATCTTAAATTTCAGAAGGGGTTGACAAGAAGTCAACGTTCTTTTCTTTTTTTTTTTTTTTTTCAACCTTCATCCTTCCATTTGAAAACTTCGCTGCACAAGATAGGCTAAAATATATTTTTGTTCAGCTAATGGAAGGTTAAAACAGTTTGCGTTTTGTGAAGATAGTTTTCAACTCTAGTTCCGCGTACATATCTGTGGATTTATAATTAAAAATAGTGCTATTAAATCTGCAACGAATTGGAAAAATTTAACTTATGAAAAAAAAAAAAATCTAAATTATTTAAAAAGTATTTATTAAAGGAATCATGATTCCATTGAAATTTATTGTAAAAAATATGCACTGACGTATTTTCACTACAAATATTTGCTAAATCATGTCGAGTTTTTTTTTCTTCTTTTCCCCTCCGTAAGTTTAACTTTTTAATTTATTGCGGTTAGTTAGCACTATTTTTTATTACAACTCCACAAATGTGCATGCATGAGCTAATTGTAAACTAGCTTCAAGACGCGAGCTGTTTTAATATCTAATTAGCTGAGCCAAAAAGTATTTTAACCCATCTTGCGCAGTGAAGTTTTCTAATGAAAAACAGGTTGCAGTCTGTCTTTTTTAATACCTGTATATTTAAGAAAGATCGCCAGTTCAAACTGTACATTCTCAGACACTCCAATTAAAAGATAATTATAACACACACACAAAATGGGAATGCCAACCAATTTATATAACCTTGGACTTTACAAAAGAAGGACTATACCTCATTTCTCAATTAACCTATCAAAATATTGAAGAATCTGCTAAACATAAATGTACACACACACACATTCGGCGTTGGATATTTCTACCAAGCGAGGATACCAGAGGTAAACCAATATTTGGGCAATATTCTTTGACCCTAAAATAGCACATTACTGTATTGCATATATAGAACCGGAGCTCAATTCTCACACAAGCAAAAGGGATACCTATGCAGGGTTAATTTCCACATAAGCTGACAGGATACCTACCCAGTGCCTACTTTTTTTTCAGATGGGATCATTTCAAACTGCAATAATTATGGTCTAATAGTATCAATTGGATATGCGCAAGGGTTTATAGTTTCACTTATGTCATTATTTAAGCACTTGCAGGATATTGATGATATATTAGCCAATATGCTTTCTATGCTAAAGTTGAATTGGTGTTTTAGAAAGAAAGAAAAAGAAGGGGGGGGGGGACTTATTTTTTCGGCATAGGGAAATAAGTTTGTTCTAAAAGCCCATTGCGCAAGTACATATAGGAGATGATTTCCAGAAATGTGTCATGTATTTTTAAGACGTTGAATGGTGCCATAAGTATGATGGGTTCGATGGAGTGTAATGTGTCGCAGATAAGTTGTACGAATTCCGTATAGAATAGGCAAGGGATTCATTTAAAGAAATCAAAACTATATCTGGCTGGACTCAAATTCATTCACACTCGAGCTGGATCCACAAAAATCTAAATAAGGTCCTGTGCGTAGACACAATTTCTTCAAGTAATAGTATGATTAAATTGTTTACAATTTTGAAACCCATTTTTTTTAACTAAGATTAAAACTTAGCACTTCGATTGGATATTTTAGACATTAACCTTTCCTTTCAGACAAAAAACATAATAATAATAAACTACCTATAAAGTTTTTCACTTTTGTCGTCGGATCCCATACAGCAGAAAACGCTTTCCCTCATTGCCCAACATTCCGGTAAATATTAATATATAATTCAGGTGCCGCCGATAATTTTTTCCCCCGCCGTCGCCTAGCTATCCGAGGACGCTCTTGGAATGTCATATCACCGTCCCAATCCCTTATTCATCACAAGGGGATATTCGTGACCGGTTGTCTTAATGACACACCACCGAAAATCTAGCCACTTGACGGAGGGCTCGATTAAACCTCCAATTAAAATCGGGCATCTAGCCTGCTATGTAGGCTGCCTATGGGTCGACTCCAGGATAGAGATTGAGTCTTGGAAATGAGAGCTGTTAAAACAGGTATTATTGCACCCGTTTCAAGTAAATTCAAGTCAAAAACATTTGTTTCAATTTTGATGGAAGCAGGAACTCATTATTTAAAGAGAAATGTATCTAATGTATTTTTTTTTGCAATACCGCCAGGTTTTGAACAGGAGGCTTTCCGTTCAGATACCTGTCTTACCAACTCGACCACCAGTGTTTTATTTGGTCCTCCATAAAATAGTAGAGAATATCAATTTTGCTTTTTAAATAAGAAAAATCGTTTTGCATTCTTTAAAATTCTCCTCACTTCTCAAAGTGTAATTAATCTAAAAAGCGGTGAGGAAATGATTGATTTTAAATTGAATGGGCGAGATGCAACTAAACATACCACGAATAGTATATGGAAATAAAACTTATTTCGATTAAATTATATTCAATGTATCGTGTGATATTTATTTTGTAAATGTATCATGATAACTTTGATGCTCAGATCACACTTTACCCTGATGCAAATGTGGGCAATTCCTATCAAGAGACCACACGGAAACCATTTCCCAATTGAAACTCGAGCTTCTATCTGTAGTTTAGGAGTCTCAGTAGTCTAGATCACAGAGTATAGTTTTCACATAACTCTTGCGACATAAACTATCCAATTGAACCAACCATCCGTAGCTCTTATGCCAAACAGCTTCCATCATCTCTTTCCTCCATGCATCCCTAACAAAACAAAAAATGCTATAATCTCTTACTATCTTCCTCCATGTATCGATCTTCATCTAACCTGATACTCATCTCCATTGTTCCACTTTCTGACGACAAGCCATTACAGGAATGCGCGGGAGTCCCTAGGAAGACCATTACGCAACGGTGATAATCACCAAACGCAATCTCCACACGTGACCTTGACAGACTTCAGGGGTGTGGCCAGGTACAAGGTTTAACCCCCCCCCCCCCTCATCTCCCCATTAACGCTTCTGTTTCTTCAGGACTTAATCTTCCTTTTACCAAGAATACTTAGGATTTTTTTCAGTATCGTTTAGAAGGTGGGAACGTGCATTTATTTCCCCCCCCCCTCTCCCTCTTACCCAAGGGCCTCGCTCTGCTAGTCCCCCAGTTTCGGCCAAGCGGAACCGTTAGGTAAAACGCTTGCAGAGTGCTACGTTGACTCTCATTATCTGATGGTTCGGTTAGTTTTTTTTTATGTACATATCTTGTTGGGGAGAGTTTGCCTCGTGACTGTAGTTAGTTGCTCGTTGAATCGAGGCATAGCTGCTTACTCGTGGTACTCTATTGCCTAGACAGCGTAAAATGGATGGTTGAATCGAGGCATAACATCATACTCGTTTGCTTTTAGGTAGCGTAAAATGGGATAGGCAATGAAAAATGCTCGTCTGATAAGATATCGGAGTTTTAAATTTTGAAATGAGGATAGGAACCATTATGTAGTAGCATTTAAGGATTTAATCTTAAATTAAAGGTGTATCTTTTTAGCAGACATAGTACATCTCCCAAGTAAAAAAACTGGTAAAGTTTTTAAATAATATCATTATAATAATCATCTATAATGTAAACAAAAATAGGTGATTACTCTAAGAGCAGTAATATGTTTGCATCACACAATTTTTGCTAAGTTATTTTTGTATGATCAATAAATGAATTAAATTTTTTAATTCATGTTTATTTTAAACTATTATAAATAAAAAAAATTTACGCACCATAAGTTACCAAATATTAAAGGCCACATTAAAATTTAATTATGAAAAATATTTTTATGACGACGGAAATGCAATTCTGAAAGACTTAAGATAAGACTAATATATTTTTAACTATACCGTGTTAAATAAAAATAAAAAAAATATAAATCAATGTATATTTAATGTATTTTTTTATTTATTTACTAATCTAGCTAAAATTAACTTTATTCGTAAATAAAGTAAAATTAAAATGAGAAATTTAAAGCTAAGCGGCTACTATATCAGGAGATTTCAAGAAGATGGCAAATATTAATAAATAATATAACTGTTATTGATTCATTGGTCTAATCGGTATGAATTAAGAGTATCTAAATTTCATTTTCAATTGAATATTTCTCAATTTAAAGTTCTTGCTTATAGTTTAATTATTAAATTTCTAGAAGATACATTCACTTTCAATGAGACAAAATAAGTTATGAGACAATAAAACACATAATCAATGTACAAAATACTCCGTCCTAACCACATTTTGTCAACATTTAGAACACCATAACGAAGAAAAGATTTCTATAACTTCATAAGTGGTAGAATAATATCTATTTCAGCGTAAGATCTAAGTAGGAGAAGGTTGGTTATGGTCTTTAAGATGAGAATAGAGATAAAGAATTGAAGGTGAAAAAATATTGAGGGTCTTTTACTGCAAAAGAGAAGTTATATTTGGAGGTAAAGGTGGCGTTTTTTTTTATATATATGTGATGCTATGTTGAGTTTACCATTATTTTTATTTCTTCACTACAATTTATAAGGTAACTCGTTGTCATAACGTCGAGTAATGTTGTAACTCGTCTCATAACCCCTATTTTAGGAATAATTTTTTTTTTTATTGTAGTTCTCATTTTTTTTTAAATAATGTACTGAATTGCTTATGACTACTTTTTGAGTATCAGTTAAGACTAGTTGATTTTCTTCGAGCAAAGTTCAAACTTCTCTGAAGAAGTTGCAGTCCATAGAATCCTCCGGTTTACCAAACTGCTTCAGGTTGGATAGATGGGCACAGGTGTGTCAGAGCTAATGAACCGTTTCCTGCTTGAACAGGTTACATAAATACGTCGGATTCATGCGCGTGTAATGTATAAGATTATCCATTACACTAAAACGTTTTAAAAAACCTGAGCGAAACTATTTGGTATATTTGCTAAAAATTTAGATGTAGAGTATATCGCTTATTGATTTGCAGCTTTTACGGTTATGTTGAGAAAATTATTTGAAATAAAAATGCATAGATATTCTTAGAATCCAGTTTGGGATACACAGAATATTTTTCTAATAGATCGTAAAAGTATAGATGTTTTGTATATGATACGTTATATGTGAGGATTTCACTATGTATATTTTCAATGATTTTTATTTTATTATGAAGCAGACCATTCTTAGATATTTCTGTGTTACTTAACGTCAATTTCTACTCTGATATAAGTCTAATTTCTCTACAGTGGTCAATTTTACAATCTTCGGGGCTGTCAGTAATCTAATTAATTCAACCTTATTTAACCTAATTACAAACCTACTAAACTAATTTTACACAGAGTTGAACATAAAGTGTCAAAATCAAACGAATTTGATATAACATTTCCTACACATATAACTTTTTATCATTGTACAAGATAAAAAAAAACTCAGAAGAATGTTAATACAAATACTTATAGTTAATAGAGGAAATGATAGGAAAATTTACCTTGTAATTTTCGCTCCGTTTCCCAAAATTTTTGAAGTTCTGTGAAATACTTGTCCAGTATAAAGACCTTGGACAATCCTAAAGTCGCCATGGCCTAAAAGCCTGATTTATTCCAGTGGTTCCACCTTGGTCACATGACCAGGATGGACGATATTGACATCGCACAACAAAATCCGTCTTTTGATTTTAATCAGTCTTCCAAGTTTCACAGTCAGGTTTAAGACAGTTTTGAAGTAAATATCAATGTATTCCAGCTGCCGCACTGTATAAGATTAAGTTGCAATTCAAAATATACATATTCTAACTAGTTTGTAGCTAATGAATATCCTCAACTGCTTAAATATCTAAATTTGACATTGTAAACATCGTTTTAATTCTTCCACGACCGGGCATGAAATGTTATGGCACAATAAGTCTTCGATTTTATTTGATAAAAGAAATAATTTTTATACATATATAATGTCTTTTTGAGAAATGTCATAAATATAGGAACATGTGTTTGTTAATGGAACATTGGCAACATATAGATCTGAGTTAAATTGAGCAATGCAGGTTCAAATAATTTCGCCCAGCATGAATTTCAGCATTGACTAATTCTATTCATTTCGATTATTTTCTGAAAGGCCTTTAGTTTTAAATAAAGGAGCATTCTTCTTATCTCTAGGCGGGTAAAATAATTTCCTTTATTTTCGGGATGGAAAAGAAATAGGTCAGTCATGGTACTTCAAAAAAGTATCAACATAAAAATGAAGTTTTAGCAGGTAATCCTTTGACATGGTCTAATTTGAAGTCAGATTTAAAATACGTTCTTTAACATTTCGTCATTAAGATGGGGCATTTAGTTTCAAAACACGTCTCCGACTTTTGACAACAACAACAAAACCGCTCTGGTGACAGGTGGATCGACACAAAATTTAATATATTTCACTAAAACACACAAGCGCGTCAAGTCTGCAATACTGTAAATTAAGTTCACCACTCTTAGAACAGCAATCGGAAAAGTTGTAGTTTTTCACCACAGCGCTAAAAAAAAAAGGGGATGGGGGAGGGGGGGATGATCACAAGTTGATCTTTTTAAAGAGCAAGCACAGGTGGTCCAACATGTTCCGGACTCCAGACAAATACATTGAGCAGGAATTTCAACACAAAAAACATGGTCTTCGAAACACAAAAATCCTTCTTCTTTGGCATTCAAAAGGTGTCCATTACAAGAAGACAACACGTTCACGTGTGCTGCGACAGCACCTCTGGAAAAACAAGCATCTTTGTAATGCCGAACTTTTGCTCAAGAGAAGTTCTTTCGACGGTTGAGATGATCGCCGCTCATTGGCCAGACCCTCTTGTGGGGTGGGTCGAAAAGGCCCGGGGGCGATGGGTAGGGAACGGGATTTTGTTCGGAAGGCTTCTGTGGCAAGGAACAAGACAGGTATGGGAGAGTCCACTGAGGTTCGGGCTCGGAGGGGAGGGAAGGTGAATACCACTTGTTGCTAGAATCTGATGATGGTGGAGAGAGGTAAACAAACGCGATCGTTGGAATTCAAAATCGTTTGACTGTAGAAATGTTATTTTTTTTATTTTTTTTAAATCTTTTTGGGAAAATTAAATGGTTGAATGTCCTCGTGTGGCACTTATTTTTTTTCTCAAAGAGATGATACTTTAATTGGTTTGACTTTATAAAATATTTAAATTTCTAAATAATAGAAGTTTGTTTGTACTTGGCTATTAAAATTGCAATTTAAATCGTTTATTAAAATTAAATGTTAATTGAGCTTTTAAAACAAAATAGCACACAAAAAAACTTGTTTACTATTTAAACTAGCTTTTAAAACAGATTTCTTTTTTTATCACCAAAAATTTTAGAAGTTTAATTTTTGGGGAATGACTTATGTTAGTGTAGCTAGGAATGGATATGAACAAGGGGTTAAAATTTCATGATATGTATGTTGGAAAAGGAGCTTGACCAGCTGTTAAAAATTAGATAAAAAATTAAAAGAATCCATCCCTAGAAAAAAATCATTATCTAAACTATCAATGGTTAAATAGTGATTACAAGTATATTGTAATTTTTTCGGACATATTCTGCTACTTTATAAACAAACGTCCATTATTACAATTACACATTCTATGTTTGATAGATATTGCCAGACAGATTAAAAAAAAAAAAAAAACTCACTTATACTTATTATGTCAAATTAAAAGATACCATGTTACCTTAAATTAAAACATGATATAAAATTTGTTGTTGAATTTCGACGCTTTTACACCTTAACTATTGTTCTGAAATTGTATTAGTGTTCTAAAATTAATTATCGTCTGTTGGTAGAAATATGATCTCATTAAAATTCTTTTATTTGCTTGTCCATTTTTTATCGGCATTTTTGTTCAAGAATTTTTTATGACTGTGAAGAACAGAAGCTCTAAAATGGTAAGACTCTTTCATAGATAAAAAGACAAAGTTTTAGTTAAATCTAAGTTTAAAATATTATTAAGGATAAGACTAATAAGATATTCTAACATGTTTAAAGAGTTAAAAGAGAAAATAATTGTGGATCTAACAATTGAAACCAAAAACTTATAGAAAAAAAAATAACTAAATACCGGTTCTTCACTTTGTAAAAATTGTGAAATGATTGAAGATGATTAAGTTTAACAATCTTTGTATGAAAACAAATTTAAGTAGGATTAATTTTAAAAAATTGGTTTCAAACCACAGTTACTTTAAATTTTCTTGCGCAAAAATAAATAAATAAAACAACGTTAAGTAAAATTCTAGAATTATTACGAAACATTCCAGAACACCATTAACAAGCAAAAGGAAATGTTAAGAAACTTTTTTTTTTTATGTTATTGAACCTGGATAGAAGAATTACAAAAATGCTGTTGTAAATGCAATGTAGTTTTTGTGCAAAAAAAATCTAAAATGTTTTTGTAAAGTTTAATGCAACTTAGTTTTTAAACTCTGTTGAACAAAAAATTTAATTGCATCTAATTAAAAATTGTCAACGAATTTCCATTACTATTTCAAATTTATGTTAAATGAATCATATTTAAAACAAAATATGTTTTTGCAATAAATTCAAATGCACCTAGTACTTATAAAAAAATAATCAACAAATTTCCATTAATTCTTCCCATTCATGTTTAAAAATATTACCACATCTAATTTTCTGACAAATTTCAGATGCACATAATTAAAAACGTTCTATTTTTCCAATTATGATTATGCAAAGGATTTTTTAAAAACTTTGTTCCAGAACAAGTTTAAATATACCCAAGTAAATATGTCCAATAAAATGTTTTAAAACATCAAATGAATTTATAATTGTTACATTTCTAGAACAAAGATAAAAAAATCTAAAATTATCGGAGAAAATGTGTGTGTGTTTTTAATATTTATCAATTTGTAGAGATCTTGTTCACTCGGGATAGGTAACTTGCTACTACGTTGTAAGATACAAATCGGTTCTATGTGATAATATTTACTTTCAATTACCCATATGTTATACATATGGTAATGAAAATATAGCATTCGGTTAAAATAAAAATTTCGATATTTTTTTTTTTTTTTTTTTTTTTTTGCATTTCTCCGCGTTTTGGAACATCCTGATTTCAAAAAAGTGATCTAGAAAAAATGTCTGTCGGTGTGTGTGTGTCTGTAGTCAGCATAATTCCCGAACAAATTGACCTACGATGTTCAAATTTGCTATGAGGGTTAGTGGCGGCCATGGGACCTACCATTAGGGTTTTCGTCAAAATCACGCATGCGCATAAGGTATCTACCTGCCTTTAAAAAAATCATGTTTTTCAGTAATTGCCAAAAAAAGGCTCTAACGATTTTGTTCAACATCGCTGTGGTAATGCCTCTTAAGGTGTTCTAAATATCTCCCAAATTACTGTAAAAATGCTTCAATGGCGTAAAAAGTTGAAAAACGAATGCCTTTAACGCAGAGTTCTCTTTCCTGGAGCAAACCTCATCAACGATAGTTTTTTCTTTCGGTTCAGTTTCGCTTATAATAAAGGATAATATAAGGATTATCGAATATAGCCAAAATCACCATTTAGGCGATTTTTTTTTTTTTTTTTTTTTTTTTTTAAAGACCCATACAAGAATATCGCCAAACTGGCCATTTATTCTAAATGAAGGATGAGAATATACAAACGGTAAATAACACAAATCCACGTCAGTATTATAGTGTAATTAAGAGTTGTGCGATGTTCCACACCCCTAGTTTCTTATAATTTTGTAACATTTAATATTAGCTGCCACTTTTCTTCGAAAAGTGGGTGAACAAAGTTTTCCATTACGAAAACTCGACTTTACAAGAAAAAAACAAGTTGTATTGGGATTGTTTGCTTTTAAACACATTTCTGTTGTGGTATATTAATTATATATACAAAACATATACAAAATGGCGATACCTTTTGACTGAAACCTCCCTCTCTCGAGTATCACAACGAATGTTTACCAAAAACTGGTAATTTGTTAGTAGGTTTTTATTTATTTTTTTAAACTTGGCGAGTTTTGTAATATCTAAAGATTTATTTACACGTTAAGATCTAAAGATACGAATATCTAAAGATTTATTTACACGTTGCGTTACCAATCAACGTTCCAGTTGAGGTGACAGGCAATTTACCAGCGACTTGCATCGGGTAAATACTTCATTCCAGTCAACTGAGAAGCCAGTTTGTCGCTAGCCGTGGTTGTAGCCTGGTATCTTAAATAAATAACCATTTAATTTTTTATTTGCTGGCACGTCAATTCCCATTATCTAATCACCTGTGCTTTCCCGGGACTACCAGCAGACGGTCTGATGCTAACTCAATATCTGGATTGGTCCACCTGCATGCACTGTGTAAACTAAAAGCTGGCATTAAAATCATCGTGGGACAGTGACCTTCCAATCAACTTACCTGCTAGATTTTCAGCAACTGGCAAAGTGTATACCAGCCTTAAGTTCTAATCAAATATCTCTGTTTAAAGCCACAAAAAATACAAACTTCCCTAAGCGTTATTAAAAGTACTTCTGATAGAATTTTATGTAATCCTACTCATTTTCAAATTTGAGTTTCAAAGCTAATGCCATGAACTTATTCATGGACTAAATTTCTTTGGCCAAAATTTTACATCCAAATGATAAGTGTTAATGTTTTGATAATTATAATATTTTTATTTAAAAATTGTCAGCACTTTATTTCTATTAAAACAACTTACGTGTTCAATCACTTCATGGAAATTAACTTAGTTGTGATATTTATTATATAAACTCTGGATTTAAAAGATTTATTATCATTGATGAGTCATTTCGAATTCGTATTCTTTATAAACTTACACATATGTCAGAGAAGGGAGAGGAGATTTCCAAACAAAAAAAAATCCCCAAAACATTTGCAATGCGGTCATTCCTACAAAATAACCAACTTTTCAATATTAAAACAATTTTTAAAAAAATATATCATAAATATATTTAAAATATAATTTGTTATTATCTGGGCTAATTGCAACAAGAAAAAAATATCATCAGCCCAAAAATCTATTAATTGTGAAAAGGAAAATAGTATTTTAAAAAAGTCCCTATGCCAAGACAATGGTATTCAAAATCCGAATATTTTTTAAATGACGTGATTTAATTGCAAAAGTATTTTATAGATATATTTAGTAGAATATATATTTATTGTTTTTATGTATAACAGAAAAAATAACTAAAACTGAAAAATGGTTTTAGAAATAAAATTAAATTTTCAAAAGTACGTGAGTTCTCTGTTAATAATAAAATAAAATTACTTTATAAAAAAAAAAAAAAAAAAAAAAAATGCTAATTAAAATAAAAAATTGAATTTTCAAATTTAATTACAATAGTAGAAGGGAGCTAATAAACTTGTATCTATTTGAATTATATTTTGAATAAATTTATCATTTTGGACATCATTATCAAGGATTTGCCAGAACAATGATGGCAAAAGGTTAATAACAAAACTTACATAATTAGAAGCTGGCACATTTTATGTAAAATTGTTAAAGTAAATGTATATATTTTCTATAAGGTAACTTCGTTATGTATTCTATATTGTAATAAAAACTATTTTCTACTGGCCTAAGTATTTTCTGTAGATGCTCGGAAAATGATTTTAATTAAACATAACTCTGATGACACAGAACTTCACGATTCCACGCAAAAAGAAAATGGTGCCAATTGGGAATAATTATTCATACAGCTTACTAAAGAAATAAACGTTCTTGGAATAGATACAAAAATTGAATGCTGCTACCTTCTGTAGTCAAAATATTAAGTGTAATACAATCTGCCAGGACAATGATATTTTTTCCCGCGACAAACGATTTGTAATTTTCGATTATGAAAAAATAATGAAGTTTTTAAAATTACTTACTATTGTATAAAACGCTTTATTAATACATTAAATTAATTATTGTTGGAAAATTAGTTTTATTATTAATTTATTTAACAATTATAACAGCTTAGATGGATATTAAAAAGGTGTAAATTATTTTCGTACTTGTTTTTAAAGTGGTATAATGTTGTGACATGCATTTTTCCTGTTTCGGAAAAATAACCTGTTAGATTTCGAAATATTGACATATTTTACATTTTATCAGGAGAGGGCGGGAGAGAGACAGTAACTAAAATTTCTACCCTTAGTCACTTCACTTCTGCTCTTCAGATCTTATAGTGAATCCCATAGGCAAAAATTTACTTGATTCAAACACGCTCATTTACAGTTTGAAAATATGAACATACACGTATAAATTAAAAAAAAAAAGACATCAAACTCTGGAAAGTGGCTCAAGAAATCAGCCAAAAGTCCCCATGACGTGGTTACTGGATGGGGAGGTAAATAAAAACCGACACAATCTCTTAAGGTTTACGTATACTCTACAATTCGCGAAAATCTATCAAAATATTATTTTTTTGTTATTATATCATAGTATTTTCTGATTTTTTAACTTTCAAACAATATTAACTTTTGAAAATATCCTTAATATTTTTTAAGTTACAATTAATTATAGGTAGTTACAATTAATTATTGGTAGGTACTAAGGTTCTAATCTATTTTCTGATAAACTGTATTTTGATGATGTCGACTTTTATTCAAACAATGATAATTCAACAACAAAATGTTCAATTGAAATTTTTTTTATATCATAGTAATCTACTAAATATGCTAGATGTCTTGAAACTCAAGTATACAAAATTGGTTTCGAAATTAATTTTTAGTGAATTTTAAAACTTGGAATTCGTTGGAAATATTAATTTTCTTCATGCTTTCACACAAAATAAATTGTATAAAAAACTATTCTAATCGAATCGAAACTTAATCGAATTTCAAAACATGATATTTCGAATGATTTCTAAGTGGAATGGCCAATCTAAGTAAAGTAGAATTTGCTATATAATTGTTTGAAAAATGTACTAATTAGCTAATTACATCTTAATTAACAAATTAGCAAATGGCGAAATTTTAATTTTTTTTTATGAAATCATTTTAAACATATACCTTTTAACTACAGTAAAAAGAATTTGATTTTTAAATTTAGAATTAAAAAAAATAATTCTAGGGTATACGTACGTCTTAAAGCTCGATTTACTTTTGTTTCAGTTCGTGGAACATTCAAAAAGTCACCACACCTGAATATCGTCTATTTCTTATTCCAAACCACACTTCCACAATTTAGGAAAAAAAACATTAGACAAGAGAATATATTTCTAATGTTTATGGACTGCTAGAAATGATGGGCCCTTTCAGCCCATATTTCAACCCGGTATCTCTTAACGCGCCGAGTTAAAAATAAATGGCTTCTGCACCTCCTTTTCTTGTTCTGTTAATCTATTTTATGTGAAACGCGGATAAAAGAAAAGCCTTGTACACCTAACACGTTGTTTTGTTCGACTCTGGTGTTACTAAGTATCAAAAGAGGTAATAAGCCTTTCCGACCGTTTTTGGTAAATTTTGTTCCTCTTTTTTTCATCTGTGTTACGAATCTATTGTTTTTGCTCGCAGAAATCATTCGGCTGTGAATGGGAATACAAGCTCTTTCTGGCTTCGGTTGTTAAGGGTTGAAGTGCGCCTTGTCGGAGATGTCAATGAGATTTATTTAGTACTGGAGATTTGTAAATGAGTTGTTTGAAATGAGAAACGCAAAAGATGTCTGGAAAAAAAAGAAAATAAGTAAATATGCAAAAAAGGTTCTGCTGCAAGGTGGTGGTCGCCAAATGTATTATATAATATATATATATATATATATATATATATATATATATATATATATATATATATATATATATATATATATATATATATATATATATATATATATATATATATATATATATATATATATATATATATATATATATATATATATATATATATATATATATATATATATATATATATATATATATATATATTTTTGAACTTTAGATAAATAGGTGTTTCACCTAAGGTTCGTTGGTTGGTTGTTTTCAGATTATCTGGCACCGTCAGCAACACGAGGGCTATAATGCGCCGAAACATTCGTTATTAGACAAGCCAACATACATTTACAAACACCCATGCCTTACACGGGACTCGAACCCGCAACCTCGTGGTCTAGAAACTAGCACGCTAACTACTATACCGTTTGATCGGCCCTAAGGTTCGTATTTTGCAGATAGGAATTAAACTAAAAAAAAAAAAAATCCCACCTTTATTGAATCATTTGTATTAATACGATTATAACCACGCTCAAAGTACTTAGTTATAAGACAATTATTATTATTATTATTATTTTTAAATTAGTATTAAAACAATTTTTTTAAAAAATGCGCTTTTGCATCCATTACATTCATAAGAGAATATCTACATTTTATTCATATAATTTCAAATGAATTTAAGTATTTTATGTTTATTCTAATATGGATGTTCAATGATAAACTATTTTTAGTTAATTTAACCAATATATATATATATACACTCTCTTGTCCTCTCTCTCCTCATTAAAAAGACAGAATTCTTGTTTTGATAAAAGGACGAGAAGAAATATATTGGTAGTTATCTTAATCTTTAAGGCCTCAACGTTTCAAATATCGAAGGTTAAATATTATTGGATTATGCGATGCACCGAGTTTGATTTACGCTAAATTCTATTTTGACTCCATGTTAAATCTCGAACTTGATTTCCAAGCATTCAGACTATGAACTAATCTAAAATTTGGTTAGGCTTATGACACTTAAAAGGCTCAACTAAATACATACCGTTTGAGATTCGTTAAAATAATCCGAGAGGCATTTAGGCAAAATAGTATTTAAGGATTTAATGGAGAAGAAACGGAGTTTTTGCAGCGGGCTGTTCTGTTGTAGAAAATATTTTAGAACTGTTAAGTATTTTCTATGCAAAGATCTGGAACAAAAGGGAATGAAAGCTGAAATATGTACAATTTCAGTATATGCATAAACAGTGGTATTGGTGTATATGAATTGGTATTGAATATGTTTAAAATAAGGGGGATACTTGCGTACATGGCAACACGTTCTTTAATATTATGCATGCAAAAATTATTAAGGTGTGACACTTGTGTATGCAATAGATTTTCTTTGTCATTGCAATCAGAACTTTCATTGCAATTATTTCTACAATTTCATTACATTTTGGGACAACGTTGCAAGCCTTACAGTTTGAATTGGTAAAAAAATGCGCTTATTTCAATATAAATAATTTTTGAAATTGTGCTTTTATGTATGCTTTTGTGTATCTTTTTTCCTAATTATGTATTAAAAATTCATTTACAAATTCAAGGTTTTCTTCGTAAATATTTATTTAAAAATATCAAAGCTACTTTACCAACTTTAGGGTATTGCTATTCATAATTTTAAAATTAAAGGTATTTAGTGCCCCAAAGAAATTCATAAATTTTTTTATGTTTTTAAAACTTCTAATCTTGCATCATTGCGTTATATTTCTCCCTTTTTATTTCATTATCAAAGTAAATTGTTCCATCGCTACGTTTCGGATGATAAAAAACAAGGAAAATACCAACCAGGAATTTTAATAATCAACATAAGATCGTTTTGTCTCAATAACAGTCACATATAGTCAGTTCTGGGTAAATTATTTCTAAACGTTCTGCAACTGAGCATGTCCATTTGGATGCCATACTGTTGATTCAAAAAGATAAATTTGAACATACATTTGGGAAAACAACCGCACTCATAATTTAAAAGATCTAAATCCATGTTTTTTTCCCCCTCTAATCCTTTATCTTAACTGATTTTGTCCTTGAAGGGAAGGGGGGGGGGGGGTATTTTTGGAGGGCTAATTAACCCACCTGCCGCCATCCAATCAAACTGAAACTTGGCAGGTAGACTCGTTGTTGGTGAAAAAATACTTGTGTTCACACCTCGACAGTAAAATTGATACATTTCCACGAAAAGTAAAAGTTTAATACAATCGTACATAAAAGGTGGGAGCATAAAAGCTGGACTTTATTTTTATGGGTAAATTTTTTTACTCCATTTAATTCATCTTTAGAAAATACGCAATTTTTTTTCTCATTGGATTAATTTTTGTGGTTCAAATTGTGGTGATTTAGTGACGTAAAATATTATTCTCTAAATACAAATACAAGTACAAATTTTAAGACCAACAACAGGCTCAAGGCCCAACAGGGTTGGTCGATATTACAAAAATAAGCATTTAAAAATTACTAGAATTTAGATTTAAAATCTTTCATTTTAAGAGAGTACAGAACAGGGGTTCGGAAAACTTCAAAATATTTCCAACAATTATATTTATTACTATCACAAAATAGGAGTAATCATTAAATTTGTTCATTATAAGCAAATACATGCGAATGAAAGCGTTTACTCAGAAATCAATCACAACCACAAAATCCCTTTCGGGTTTCTTAACAAAAAATATACCTTTTTCTCAATTTATGGCTTTAGTTTGGCAACAATCGAAAATTCCGCAACTGTGGTTCCTCATAAACAGCCAGTGTTCAAACCTATACTTCAAAGGGATTCGTTCAACAACCCAGAGAAGACAAGTCTCCCTTAAGTATAATTCGAATAAAAAGACAGAGAAGAGTGAGAGATTAAAAAAAAAAAGTAGTCCTAAATGAAAACTTGAATAACCTTAGGAAAGCCGTAGGGAATAAATTCCGCTTGTCAATCAAAAGGTGTCCATTTTTTCAGTACGTAGTTTTTCACGACCTCAGGACGCTACGGTTGCCCTCGGAAGGGAATGCATACGAAAGCACTGGACCCGTTAACAGCACATCTCTTTAATTCCATAACTTCTATAAGACATTAAATACATTAAATAATTAGTTTTTTAAAAAATAAATAAAAGATGATTGATCAATAGAGGTAAACATTATAATTTACCGCACATTTTTTTAAAAGCTAATCCACATTCTGCCCATGAGTGTGTTTTGGTTTATTTGTTTTTAATAGGCGGTATTCATCATTTCATAAAAGTTGATCCACTTAAGAAAGATCGTGAATTTTTTAATTCTTTTGCCCTTTAGGCTTGTGTACGCGAAAGCATAAACAAAAAAAAACAAAAAAAAATGTGTTGTTCACAAACATTGGTTGAAATGTAGACGCTACTTCATTTTCAACCGAGCCTAATACATTTTGAAGTCGTGGGGAGGACAAAATCTGGTGGTCACCAAACAATATGTTTTCAACTGCTCAAATACAAAATATCATTGACACACATGCAGGTGAAAACATGGCGACTTTTTTGGAACCCCTTTATACGATAAACGTTAACAACAATAAATAAATAATAATAACAGCATCAGCATACGAGGACTGTAAAATATTTTTAGATTAATCCTAGTTTATTGTCGCTACATTCTATAAGTAAAACTAAGTCGCAATTGGAAGTTTTAAAATTTTAAAGTCTCCCAAACAGGGAGGTCAGAGCAGGCGCGTAGCCTGGGGGAGGGGTATGGGGATATATCCCCTCCTGAAATTTTTCTTTTCACGATCAGAGCCCCAAATTTAAAAGATTTTACTGTTTAAAATGGTAAATTTAGTAAAATATTTTTTAATTTCAAAACATGCTTAGTATAAATATCTGCTTTCTTGATTGCTAAATACATATGGCATTAATCATAGAAATGACAATAAAGACGTATAATTTCATATCCCCTCCCGAAAAAAAATTCTGGCTACGCCCCTGAGTCTGAGAGAGGATATCCATAGGTTCAGAAAGCTGTTCATAGAATCATCTTAGAAGAACCTTGAGCCTGCAGGTTTTTGTCAATTTTATACTTCTATTTCTCTAGATTTTTCTTTTCTCATAAGCTAAATTGAGCTATTTGGCATCCAGCTTAAATAAATTTAACTAAGCGATTATATACTTTGTGATTTTGTTTGGCATTACGATTTTTGTGGGACATTCATAGACTAATACATTTTGCTAACAAAAGTTCAAGAACGTCATTTTTGAGCAAATTTGTTTTTAAGTAAAACTCCCATCTACCACCTTACATCATAATTCACCCTTCAAAGACATCCCATTTAATTTAATTTCTTAATAATTTACCTTCCAGAGATTCGTTCCTGACCAAAAGGTCTAAAGTGCGGTGTGTTCTCACTCCGCAATGTATGCTTTCCATTGACCCCACCTTTGGTTGGACCGCACTGCCCGAGGCCAAAAAGACCTCCTTTATACGCAAATGAATATTTGGTGACCTCCACCTTCATTTGTGCTCGCCGTTTATGAATTCCAAGCAACGTGAGCGTTTTCCCGCCCTATGTATTTTGTCCCTAGCATATTACAGTGTTCGTCAACTCTCTTTTCTGGCGAATTCGTGACTAGCAAAAGCTGTTAGTCAGCCCAGTCTCAAACATAGGGTTCCCACAGGTGAATACGCGCCCCTCTTATAATCCCATGAATTTGTCGCTCCGTCATTTGTCGACTAACGCTTCATTCGATGAGCTCATCTCACGACTCCTTTTGCAATGGTCTAGTGGTGATAGTTTCCTTGGGAATTGCTGTAGTGAGGTCGTGTTAATAATCAACTTGAAATGCCGAGAGCTATTGTTAGTGTATCTCCGCTCTTGTGATATTTATGGGCTTACGATATGTACCAAAATATTTCTGCAAACTTGGGGAAATTTCGCCACATATAGCTGCAGTCATTAAAATAATTTTATTACTGACTGTATGTTAACACATTATTTTAAATTAAAATCAATGAAATAAAGAAAAATTATTAAAAAAAAATATTCTAGCGGGAGCTGAAGCATCGAATTTTTGAGAATAGGAATAAGAAAATATTTTTTAAACGAACTCTGTAGTGACTCGCCAATACCAACATCAGGAGGGGGAAATGAGGAGACGATTACCAAAATGCCCTAAAAATGAAAAAATTTATTAATCATATATAAAATATCTAATTCCTCCCCATCCCCCTTCTCCGAATTATCGATTTGAGTTACCACTTATCTTTACTACAACGTCAAAAAAGTGCTTAAAGCCGAAGAAAGGATAACATTCACCATAAAGATTTTCTTTAGCAACTCCCAAATTAGTTAGCGTCTGTTAGTAAACAAGGGAAACTTATTACACAGCAGTTAAATTTAGAGATCGATGGAAGACAAAGATTTTCATTTTTCGTATTTACACTCCGGAATCTGTTGACATTCCCATCTCGATACTTGAATTTTGAGTAAACGCTGTAGATTGGATCCTTCCGTGAAAAGATATAGTTTCGCTGTTCCGCACAAATCAAAACTACACAATATCATGATACAGTATCATATCAACTTACAGTAATATGATAACCTACGCATTTATATGTTGATAACAAAAAGAAAATAAGCGCTTTTAAGTTTAAATTTCTATTAACATTTTACTTTTCTGAACATTGATACAATCACAGTTGTAACGAATGAAGCCACACTTCATTCTAATAATCCAATCAGGGCGTAATAAAACAGGTTCACAGATCGCTGTAGCGTATTTAATTAACTCTAGTAAGCCTGTCCCAATGTATACATAATAGAACCCTCGGTTTAAATAAAAAATATAAGAGGGAAACTATTTTTCTTTCATCTTTCTATAATTAGCTTCCATTAATGTTACATCATATTACAACAATTCAAACATTTTAACTAACTATTTTCAGCAGATGTTTTCGGGAATATGACCACTGGGAAGAAAGAGACTGATGACAGAAAAATCCCTTCCTTGACGTCACGGGAATCCCACCGACAGGAGAAGCATGCAGAAAGGGCCCAGGTAAAAAATTGGGTGATCACCTGTACGGCGGCAAAAGTGGGGGGCCCCTCTCCATTTGCGGGGACACACAAAAACAGGTTCGCGCAAGATTCGGCCATGAATATGGTAAAAAGCAGAAGCTCTTTTTGTATAGGGTTGCTGGAAAGGAACCCCCCCCCCCCCTCATCCCTTTTTTCCCCATTTATTCAGTTAAATGAAAAGTGACGCCAATATCGACAATACAATAAAAAAAAAAAAAAAAAAACCACTTACTACTCGTTTATCATCCAAACATCAACCAGAGAAAGTGAAAAACTGAAAGATAAACCAAATATAATTCTGGTCTCATTTTATGCTTTGAAAACCTGTCGAATGTTCTAAATTTTGGATTAATAAAATTATAATATCTTCGTTAAATAAAAGTTACCCTATTAAAGTTGAAATTTAAAAAAAAAAAAAAAAAAAAAAAAGCTGCTCTGAATATGCCGTTGAACTTGAATATTTTTAGTTCCATAAAAACCTGATGCTCGTTTGTCAGTACGTTCCTTATAAAATTAATGAATAAAGCATTAGTTTATATTAATTGGAAGGAAATATTGAATTAAATTATTAAAAAATAAGTATGTTTAAACAACTTTAACATTTCATTCACTTACCCAACTTTATACTAAAATATAAAATCGTTCTTTTTGGTTATATTTGCAACCAATTAAATGAAACCTCCAATGAATTTTGCCATTGTATAATTTAAAAAGTATTATTATCGCTTCACAAAACTATAAGCTTTGTAACTGAACTATGAATTTTTTTGTTTTGTTAAAACAAAACTGATTAAGTCAGCCCGGAATCTCCAACATTCATAAATTTAAAATACATGGTTTTTTTTAAGTTAAAACAATATTAAAAAAAACCTCAAGATTTTATGAACCAATTCATTTTAATAAGCATTTTTTTTTCTTGATAAATTTTTCTCTTTCACTGTTTATAAGACATATCTCTATACTGAAAAAAGGTAAGGATTAAAAAGAGTAGCCGCTGTCTTAGAATTTTTCCGCCAAGTGTACTTCCCTGTCTCACCCCGCAAAAACTATCGGATGTAAAAATACGAAATTTTGCAAATTAGTAGAGAAATGCTTAAAAAATCTGCTGATAATAAAAATGTAGAGATACAAACTTTAGCTCTAGAATTATTATATGTTAAAGTGAAAGATTTTTTTTTTTTTTTTACATGGGCAATACTCTCCATTGTAAACTTATCAGTGTAGAAATGTAATTTTTTTTTTCAAGCACAGAGGTGTATATCTAACTAAAATATTCTCATAGCTTTTTTTAATGATATTTTGGAGTTATAAGGCATCTAAATTTCGAAAAATTCAATTTTTAACCTGCGCGATTGATGTTTGTTTTAGTAAAATCAGTGGAAAAGTATCGAAATAAGACGAATTTCTTTTAATATAGACCAGATTATCAGGATCAGATTTAAAAATCAGAATATTGTTTGCTAAAATAAAGTCGGAAATAAGACTAATTTAATTTTTGATGGATCACAAAATTCCAGGATGTTTTTAAGGGTGTAAAATGATTAGTCAAAAGTCCTCAGGAGTAGCCAATGATGTACCATGTATAATTGTATATTTCTTATTTTCACTTAAGTTTTTGGGCTCTGTATTTTATGAAGTCGTTGTATTTTTAAAAAATGTAGAGTATTTATAGTATTTTTTATTATTAAAAAATTTCACAAAATATTTTATTTAATATACGACATTTTTTTTTTTTTTTCTTAGTAGATAATAATAATAAGAAATGGCTGCAAAAATCTGGCAACGTTAGTTTCAAGGGTAGGTTTTCGGTTAGATTCGATGTTGATTTGAAGGCTATTGTTTGTAAAGACTACGTGCTCGATATTTTAGAATAGTAATTCATAATTTATTGATTTCCAAGATCACTTCACAAAGCTTTGCAAAGCGATTCCCGGATGTCTGCGATTATTAGCGAACAGGAGCCTTTTAGTTACATAAATAAAACTTTGTTTTTCTTAAGTGCAAATTAAGGTACCTTTTAAATGTTTTCAAATTGTTTTATTTTTATTACTTTATGGTTATATAGATGACTGTAATTGTTGTTCAATTTATTTTGCTTGAATTTTAATAATAAAGAAATTTGTTTGGAATATGAGCGCAACGAGTTTTCAATAGGTTATTTTTCTCACGATATAAAAAAAAACAAAAAAAAAAAAACATTCTTGATTGTTTTGTGCAAAACAGAGTGATGAAATGCCAAATGTGGAGGTTCTGCTTACATCTTTACTGCCCCATTCGAGAGTTCTATAACCATGACCTTTGACCACTAAACGGGGGACCGTTCACTAAATAGTAATGAAAACGTCGAGAAAAAAAAGGGGCTCTCTATCAAATTTCTAAAATCCACTTCTTCGGCACGTAACGACATCATTTATTCACTAGCAGAGTTTTACCAGATATGTGTGTCGTTTTATATTTCATTTTTCGTTTGTCTAGTGAGCAGAACGTTATCGTTAAATCTTCGGTCTTATTTGGTTCACCGATGGATTGATAAATTCATATTCTTCGTTCATAATCATACTTTTTATGTTTAAAAAATCGACTGTCAGACTCACTTTTCAACAGTAGTCATTTTTATGTTCAATAGTCCGCAGAAGACATTTTGATTTACATGTTAGTGTTTGCTTAAGAAATTTAATTGTTTAGTTTTTGGGAAAGGGGGGGGGGGGACTGAAATAACTCTATAACTAAGCCAGAATATCCGGAGGGAAGAAAAAAAGAAAAAAAATTAAAATGTGTGTAAAAATGAAACAATTGAGCTCGAATTGTCTTGTGTACTTTAGCAATGAAAACAAATATTTTATGATATATGATGTTGTACTTTTCACGTAACAGATTAATAACCTTCAGGGGTGTATTCTCACCATTGCGATCTACAGAAATTATATACACTGTTATATACAGAAATTATATAAATTGTTAGTATAATGACTTCCATTAGTTAGTTTTATACCAGCCATAAATTCGCATTCAAATGTTTTTAGTTTCCATCCAAATCCAGCTACAACTAGCCGGAACAAAAGTAAAAGTGCCCTTGTTATTCGTATTATTTAATAACGATGAATAGTTTTCTAAATAATGAAACTAATTGAACATAAATAGCCTCAAGTTCATTGCTCATAATCGATGATTTTTATATTTAATATAAGTTCACAAAATTAGTATTTTAATAAAATTGCATATAATTATTATTTTAAATAAAATGACTCATTGTTAAAATAAAATTACAAATAATTATTATTTTAATTGAAATGAATTTTTATTTTAATAAAATTGAATAGAAAATATTTAATAAAATTTAGTTATTATAAAAGTACTAAAAACAAATTATTATCTAAATAAAATATCATTATTATTTTAAAGGAATTATTTATTTAATATAATTATCAATCTTATCGAATCATTAATTTAATATAATAATTTTATTTATTAAAAATAATTAATATTTTAGACTTTTCATTTTAATATAACCATGAACATATTAAAAACTATTAATAGTTGTAAATTACATTTACAACTATTAAAAATATTTCCTCATTTAATGAAATTATTAAGTTAAAAGTTCATATTTAATAAATATTAATTTAATAGAATTATTAATATATTATTATACCCATTCAATTACCTTTCTAATTTATAAGACACTTTAAAAAATATTATTTTTTAAAGGACAATTTAATAATTCCGGAAATTATCAAACTTGAAACTTAAGTAGTTAGAATATTTAAATATAAATCTAAGAAGAATATATAAATATAAGATCAGTAACAGCCTTTATAAATAAAAAAAAATAAAAAAATAAAAATAATGGGAAAATAAAATGATCTTTAATTTTTTTTACTTTGTGTGTGAAAACGAAGCAATATATTTTCTCACCAATAATCCCTTTTTTCCAGAGAAATCAGTAATTCTGTTTAGGATTCCGTCGGCACCACGTACGACAGAAGTTTTGTGATTGGACGCTGACCTGCCCTCCTGAATATGTATTGGGCGAGAAGGTGGCAATCAGGAGCAATTATTCCCGGTGAGTTATAGAAAAATTATGGGGAGAGTCTCGCTGACTAATTTGATGCAGCAGAGGGTAAAACACGGGGAAAGTAAAAAATAAGAAGAAACACGATTTCATTACTGAAGTGTATTGAATGAGACGAAAAAGCGAGAAGGGGAGAAAGGGGGGGGGACTATCAGTGTGGGTTGTTTCACTGTGTTATGTGCTTTTATTTTATGTTTATCGGTATGAGACGTAGAGTACAAATCGTATCGATGTGGACAATCGGGTTAATTAAAGAAGGTTTTTTATGCGAATGCTAATGATTTCACTTTAGGTCTTGGCGGAGA
Source organism: Linyphia triangularis (assembly GCA_963978545.1). NCBI lineage: Eukaryota > Metazoa > Arthropoda > Arachnida > Araneae > Linyphiidae > Linyphia > Linyphia triangularis. The sequence goes on along the minus strand of OZ021729.1, from coordinate 48,852,730 downwards.
GATCTTAAAATCATAAGAGTCATGTCAGTTTTTGGTTTGATGTTTTACCTAAACTTAAAAGATGATAAATATTTGATTGTGCAAGTAGGAAAATTTTATTAGTTTGGATACAATAGTAATTGCCAAATTTTAAGACACTCCTTAGAAATAGTTTAGATTAAAACTTGTTTTGGCGATTAATCAAATGGTTACAGAGGGAAAGGGGTTTAACGTGAAGTTTATTATATCCCATCAAAAACATCTCTGTAAAAAGACGCCAAGTTCTTCATGCAGTAGCTGTGGCCGTGAAAAGCATTGAGACTCATGGGGTAAAATATCAATTTTGAGATTTTTTTTTCTTTTAAACATGATACCAAATTTTACAAATTTCAAACATGGTTCGATCTTTACTGCAAATACTTTAGAATATTGATGAGAGTAAGTGAGTCTCTATGCAGGTTTTTGAATATGATAATCTCAACAACCAGGAGAATTGAAGACTTGAAACTTAAGGACATTAATAAATTGGTTAATTGTTACCCGTAGAAAAAGAAATTCAGCTTCTAGGCACCTATAATGAGCAGATCCGAAGGGGGGGGGGGGGTAAATGCTGCTGAGTTGAGTCCAGTAAAAAGTATCTGACAGTGAACTTGGCGAGTGCATTGTCGTGCCCCTAGATATATCTGTGAAAAATATAGAATGGGAATTTCCTTTTTAAGAAAAATGCTAAAATTGCTTAGGAGATGCATCATACTCGAAATTTAATCGTTGTAAAAAAAATTCCATCATTTTCAAGAGCCTTTTTTCTTTTATAACTTTTTAAAACTACACTTAAAATACTATGCCCAAATATTTCTGTGAAAATTAGGATTTTATATGGCTACATCACCGGCGATTTCTGAAGAATTTCGACCAATCAACCTTAAAAAACACTTTGGAATACTGTGATTGGTCACAAGTCCTCGTGAATTGCAGATGACGTGGTCCTCATACTATTTTGTAATTTCCTTGCTACTTTAATAAAAAATATTACACCTGTCAACACTTATTTTTCTTTTTGAACATAGGAAGAGAACAGGTGAATCAAAAAAACACATTCAAACTAACTTAAATTAGTCATATCCGCGTCGTTGTTTTAACAATCCGAGTTCCATATTTTTTTTTTTTTTTTTTTTTTAAATCGAGGAGTCCTCATAATCTGATTTATGCCGTGGTATAATTTATTAAAAGAAATTCCTCTTTTCTCGATACTTTGCCGCTGTTTATGTATAAAAAAGAAACAATCTCGCAAGCTTAAAATTACTTTTTTCGAAATTTACGTATTTAATAACTCCAAAACTACCTTAGCATTAAAAAGGGCAACATCATTGTTTTAGTAAGACATTTACTATTGTGCCCGCAAACATTTTGGAAAGGGTGGTTCATGCAAAATAAATTAAAAAAAAAATAAAATAAAATCAGTTTGACGTATAATAAACTCAAAAAATAAAGTTCGCATCTCTAAATTTTTCTCATCAGCAGGTTTCCTCAAAACTTATTTACAAATATACAAAATTTCCTACTTTAAATCTCTAGTTTTTTTTTTTTTTTTTCTAAATATAGAGAGACAAAAATCATAATTTAAATATATATATATATATATATATATATATATATATATATATATATATATATATATATATATATATATATATATATATATATATATATATATATATATATATATATATATATATATATATATATATATATATATATATATATATATATATATATATATATATATATATATATATATATATATATATATATATATATATATATATATATATATATATATATATATATATATATATATATATATATATATATATATATATATATATATATATATATATATATATATATATATATATATATATATATATAAATAACGTAAGGAAGAACTTAAAAAAATTGAGTCGAGGAAAATCAATATCCCCTAAAAGTGTGTCCCAACCTTTGAAAGTTTGGTAGCGACTATCAGTCTGGTAAGTAATTTTCACTTTCCTGACCCTCTCACGTGCCTACTAAACTTACTCATTTAGCTCCATTACTGCACATCGCCAATAAAAATTATAACAATAAATAAAATCTTTAAACAAACAAAAAAAAACAGGTAGGTTTCAAGTGGCCATTGATTAACTCCAGACAAAAAAATAATAATAAATAACTATCCTCCTAGGATGAATGAAATTTCCCAAACAACAGCCGACGTGTTCAGCCGCCAATTGCCCTCTATCGCAGTATAATAGGCAACTCTCTTTTTCCTGTTGGCGAGAAAATGATGCAAAAAAAGAATTCGAGTAGAGGAGAGTGTATATGCCTCCGTAATGTAATAATCACAAGCGACTTCCATAACTACTGGTTCATCGCAGACCGCATTTGCATAATGACCGGTGTTGAGAAAGGGAATATGCTTTTGTGGGGATTAATATTCCGTTTCTGGTATGGAGAGGAAAAATATCCGGTTTATATGAAAAGATGGGAAGAGAAATTTCGGAATTTAAGAAAGGCAACACGAAGTTGGATTTAGGTAATAATAGATGTGGTCTCGTCTTTATATCTATTTATTTATTTTTTTGGAAAGTGACCCGTTGTGGTTGGGATAATGTCTTAGTTGGGATGGTATGTAAGAACGCAAAAACGCTTCTTATTTTTTTTTCTTTGTTTGGAAAGGAAGGAGAAAGCGGTGTCCGTAGATTTCATGCTTTCATAATTCACGGTAACTCAAATGAAGTTTTTCCAAAATCAATCCTGAAAAGCGCGAGTCAGTCTTGTCACACGTTGTAAGTTCCTTACCCATTCTGTATAAATCGTTTCTATATGATCAGAGAGACTGGAAGGTATAACGATATTTTATTCATAAATATTTAATTGAAATTAAACTTATTAACTCAACTAAACTCAGAAGAAAACTATCGCAAGTACAAATATTGTGACTAAGATTTTTTTTTTACCTGAATTAAGAAAAGATTAAAAAATAAGTATTCCATATAGAATATGTTATATTGAATAACAATATCAATGAATAAGGCGTTCCCGAATACGAAGGGAGAACGCAATAAATCGTAATCTCGAGATAAACGCAAAGTTTTGATGTCCCACTACGAACTCATTTTTTTTTTTTTTTTACATATATATATATTTAGTAATGTATTTAAAAAGGAAAAGGAAGAATAAATTCAACATGGATACTATACATTGTGAGTCTTGGTAATATTGAACTCTTTTCTTGGTATTTTTACAACCGCAATCGTTAGCAGTCACGATCAATAGTACCAATATTTTTAGGGAGATGGGGCATATTTGAAAGTCTTTCATTCAAAATTTTCTTAATTAATCTCAGAATTTCCGAGAACTTCAATCAAAAGTGCAAAACATTTCCATGCATGCAAGCGTTGAGCTAATTATGGTTAATTTTATGAATATTTCTCAAAACATGGATTAAAATAAAATGTAGCATCATTGTCTATTTCAAAACATCTTTCAAAAGCTATTTTTCCTATTTGCTATGGGCCGACCAAACGGCATAGTGGTTAGCGTGCTAGCTTCTGGACCGCGAGGTTGCGGGTTCGAGTCCCGTGTTTGGCATGGGTGTTTGTAAATGTATGTTGGCTTGTCTAATGACGAATGTTTCGGCGCATTATAGCCCTCGTGTTGCTGACGGCGCCAGATAATCTGAATACCACCAACCAACCTATTTTCTATGGATAAGATTTTACCATATCTCAAAGGTTGATTAGAAATTTGAAACTACTTTTTCTAACAACCAAAGAATTATTATTATTTTTTTTTTTTTTAAATGAACCATGCAAAATTTTCTACTTTAGTTACAATTCCTACAACATTAATTGAATTTAAAAATTTCCTAGTACATTTACTGACACCATATACTTTCCCAATACTGTTAAAATAATATTTATATTATTGGGGCCTGTTATCAAATATATATATATATATATATATATATATAAGTTTAATTATCATGTTTGCGTACGCGCTTTTACATGTAGATATATAAAAAACGATTTTTAAAGTATCTGGCTTTGAAAATTTGACCACGATTGGACAGAGGGACCCTTGTAAGGTAATCCCTACAATGTACAGCAGAAGGTTAAAATTAATTATTTTCCCTCTCTATATGAAAAAAGTATGTATTCAAATGAGTCGCCGCTGTTACAGAATTTTTCAGTTGCTAAACTTTAGTGCATTTTTACCTTTCAGTGGTTGGGATTTGGAACCTATAAGGGCTTTGCTAAAACAATTTTGATTGATTAAAATCATTACAGACTGTCTTTTTTTCATCTGGCTATGCCCGAAAAAACTTCAAATTTTCAGTGGCAAATATCCACTAGCGCAATTTTAAACATCGCATGCTGACTTTTATGGTTGGTTGTATTCAGATTATCTAGCGCCGTCAGCAACACAAGGGCTATAATGCGCCGAAACATTTCGTCATTTACCAAACCAACATACATTTACAAACACCTATGCCTACACGGGACTCGAACCCGCAACCTCGCGGTTTAGAAGCCAGCACGCTAACCACTATACGCTGACTTTTATGCAATGAGTATTTTCGAGCTGCAATGTAGAACTTATATTATTCTATACTATATATTGCGTAAGAAAAAAAAATGTAAAATCTCAGTGAAGTAAAGATTACAATTTCAATTCCAATTAATTTCTAAGAGTATGAATGTGGTGTTTTGTAAAAATAATGAAACGTGTCCAAATGAAACAAAAGAAAGGTTCAACTAAAAATAATGCAATCTCTAGGTGAAAATAATTTAAGTGTTTATTTAAACTTCCATCGTATTTTGATAAAAACTTTTATTTTGAAAAGCTAATAAATACTTCCTCAGAAAATGTAAACAATTTTAGTAATTAAATTCATAGAAGAATATTGTTTTTAAAAACTAATGGCTCTTTTAGTGGTCAATTTTATTATATTAATGGCGATTATGTTGAATTTTTTTCCCTGGTGCCTTTTATTGCAAAGTATTAACTTCACGTTTTAGAAAAAAAATCATATATAGGATTATTTTTCCATTGAAATTAAATGAAAAACAAATTCTCAATGATTGAAGAGTTTGACGAAATGAAATTATTACCAAAAAAACTCTTATATGATGCTGATGCCGAAAACTTTTCCAACGAGAACTTTTTCAGATTGTGTGTGATTTTTGTAATTATAAGTATAGATTAACTAGCTGAATACCCGTACTGCACTACAAAATTTTACCATTATCATTTTAGCGATCAAAAGACATTCATGTATTCTACACTTCAGACATTTGCTCCCATTTTGATCCCGACAGATTGATTTATCAAAATAGGAATTTTCCTTTGTTGACATTTTTAACAAAATTTATAATTGTGAATAGTATATTGGAAAGAGACATTTGAATATCCCTCGTTTAGAACGTTTAACTCCTTTCGGACTCTTTTTAATTACGTAATCGTGATTGCAATAGTTTTCAAAGTAATAGATGTATTAGAATTGAGACATTAAGATAATCCTCGTATAGTTTCAATGTTGCGTCGACTTTTCATCCCTTAAAAATTCGTTAATCGATATTGGAATATTTTTTTTTTTTTTACTTTTTTCCCTTTTAACATTTGCACCAAATATTAGAATTATGACTACATTGGAAGAGGAACATTCGGATATCCCTCGTTTGGAACATTTAACCCCTATTCGACTCCTTAAAGTTGGTTAATCGAGAACGGAATAGCTTACTTTTTCTATGTTTATCATTTTTGACATTTGTGCCAATTTTCAGAGTTGTGACCGAATGGGAAGTGGGACATTCGAATATCCCTCGTTTGGAACGTTTAACGCCTTTTCCAACCCTTAAGTGGGTAAATCGAGATCGGAATGGCTTACTTTTTCTATGTTTATCTTTATTGACATTCATACCGATTTTCAGAGTTGTGACTAAATGGGAAGTAGAACATTCGAATATCCCTCGTTTGGAACGCTTAACCCCTTTTCGATCCCTAAAAGTGGGTTAACCGAGATCAGAATAGCTTACTTTTTCTATGTTTACCATTGCTGGTATTTGAACCAATTTTTAAAATTGTGACCATGTCGGAAGTGGGACATTCGAAAAATCATCGTTAGGAACGTTAACCCCTTTTCCACTCATTAAAGTGAGTTAATCGATATCGGAATAGATTACTTTTTCTACGTTTGTCTTTATTGATATTCGCACCAGTTTTCAGAGTTGTGACAACATGGGAAGTAGGACATTCGAATATCCCTCGTTTGGAACGTTTAACCTCTTTTTGACCTCTTAAAGTGGGTTAATCGAGATCGGAATAGCTTACTTTTTCTATGTTTGCCATTGACATTTGTACCAATTTTTAGAGTTGTGACCATATGGGAAGTGGTACATTCGAATATTCCTCGTTTAGAATGTTTAACCCCTTTTCCACCCTTAAAGTGGGTTAATAGAGATCGGAATAGCTAACTTTTTCTATGTTCACCATTGTTGATATTTGTACCAATTTTTAGAGTTGTGGACATGTGGGAAGTGGGAGAACTAGTGATGAGTGAGTGAGTGAGTCAGTGAATGAGTGAGTCAAGGAATGAGTGAGGGCTTTGCCTTATATATAGAAAGATTATATTTCATTATAAAATATAAGATAATGTATAATTTAATGGAATATATATACACAACTTTTTTCTTAAATTTGAAATAGACATAAAGTTTAACAATTTACGTTTTGGTTGATTTAGATTGCTATATAAACATTTTTTAAAATTTAAAAGTAAAATAAACTAGGGGAGTGGAACATCGCTCAACTTTCAATTATATTTAGTACTGATCATAGCATTTAAATTTGCCATGGATTGGTGTAATTTACCGTTTTCGTTTTCATAATTTCATTATTTAAAAAAAATGGCCAGTTTGGCGATATTTTTGGGATACTTATTATTTTGCCAAAAAAATACCGCCAAAATTGTGAGATTGGTCATTTATATTTTGATAAATATTACATTATTCTTTTTTGTAAGTGCAACAGAGAAGAAACAGTAGTTGAAGGATGACGGCATGGACGCCTGCAGGAGGGTGCAAGGAGGTGCACTTGCACCCCCTGGCTCTTGAAATTTTTAAAAGATGTAAATTCCAAGATAAAAAAAGCACTTATGCCGTTTATACTTTTATGTTACAATGAGCATTTGTTTTTTTCTTCTATTAATTTAGACTTTCGTTTATATTCGAAACCTGAAAGAAATAAAAAAAAATTTACTCTTCTGTATTTGTGCATCTTTGAGTTCCTCTATTCTAAACACTGTCTCTTGAATGCCGTGAGATCTAGTTGGATGATAAAAAAAATCGTTAAAAAAATATATTTTAATATTTTTACTATTTCGTATTTTTTTTTTTTTTTTTTTTTTCTTCTTTTTTTTTTTTTTTTTCTCTTTATCAGGGTTGCGCTTTTAAAAATATATATCATGAATTTTAACTATTCTCAAAGAGTATAATTTATAATGCATAATTATTAATTAATATTTCTAAAAAAATTGATGATTTTGATAAAAATCTAGCCTTGCACCCCCTTGCAAATATTCCTGGGGGCGCCCATGGACGACGGTCAAGAGAAGAGAACTCTGCGTTAAAAACATTCGATTTTCACTCTTATACTCCTTTATTGCATTTCTACGAGAATTCCGTTTTCGTGGATGGAGATGTTTAGAACATCTTAAAATGTATTACAGCAGAGATTTTGATCAGAACCGTTAGAATCTTTTTTTAAGCACTTGCTGAAAACCATACATTTTCAATGGAAATTATCTTGGCTTATGCGCTATTTTGACCAGATCCTTATGAGAGGACCCGTGGTAGGATTATTTCCAAGGGGGTGCAAGGGGCTAAAAGTTTTAGTGCAAATCTTTTGATATTTAAAAAAAAAAAAAAAAAAAAAAAAAAAAAGAATTGAATTTCTTAATGAAATGCTTATTAATACTTATACACTAATTTTCTGTTCAAATGAATAATTTAAAATCTGTTTTCTATTTCACACAACCTTTTTTTTTTCGGGTGAATTCATCTATTTATCTTCACATTTTTGTTATTTTTAAAAGCCACGAGTGTGCAAGTGCAGCCTCTTGCACTTTTCTGACGGCGCCCATGCATGTACGCGAAATTTGAACATCGTAAGTCAATTCATTCGGAAATTATGCTGACCACGTACACACCCAGTAGCAGAAACTTTTCTGAAAGTCTACGACACTAATTTGGGTATTAGAAAATAATCTGCAGAGTAATTATTATTTCTTTTTAAGTTTGCATAAAATACAAAAGCATCTTATTCGTCAATTTTATTAAAAATTTATGTTTTTCATAAACATAGAAATTTGGCAAAATAAATTAAAAATTAAAACTGACAGATTTAAAAATATTGTATCTTAAATTAAAATTCTAATCGTTTTGTATAAATTCAAACCAAACGGCGAAAGCGATCTGCACATGAATCACGGACAAACGGCTTTCACATCAGCACAATCTTCGGCGAAGTACACCAAAACGGTGTCTCGCCGATAGCTGCTAATAAAACGGCTTAAACCTAAGTGAAAATTACCACTACTCCAACTCAAATATCTGCCACCTTACGACGTAAATCTCGGCAATTATTACAAAGTAACAATCCGCAAAAATGGCCATTATACTAACGTAAATATTGACGTTAGCTCCTAATATATCGGTAGAAATATGAAAATTTAAGCAATAGAGACGATTATACTATCGAAGAAACGCTCTACGTAACTAACTATCACAACCAAGTAAATCTCGACTATGGTGACAACTACTATGGCGCAAACCATCTAAATAGTAGCAGGGGTGTAGTGGAGCGGGAACGCGTGGGAACGGCGATCCTTTACCTTTTTAGAAGGAGGAACGGCGTTCCCTCACCTAAATTTTTTTTTTTAATTTTTAACTTTTTTTTTTTTTTTTTTTTTTTTTTGCATTTTATTTCTTCTTTACACGACACTTAACGGAAAGTCAAGTAAGAAAATGAACTTTAGTGCTTTCGTTAACTATGATTTCGATGAACTATGCTTTCGTTTTCTATCCACAACTTCAGAGCTGAGCAGGCAAGTTCAAGTATTGCAAAACACTTGAAAGTGGCGCAGCAACCCACACATGGCCATTCCATTAACAATCCGATACATGCATTAGACTCAACCCCCCCACCGCTACTTCCATGTTTCTATGCTACTTCTTTAGAAATGAACTGACGTATGTTTACATCTAACTATGATTCATCCAATGCCTATTATCGTCTTCTTCAACGAATGATCTGTGTTTATGGATGAATCCCAGCTGTCAAGTTTGTATGGTTTTTCATGAATATAAGCTAAAACTTCCATACACAAATTGAAGCCAATTATTTCCATTTTTAAGCACATAACTGTCGTCTGACACATGCAATTCTTTGCGTCCTTTCATTGAAGAATATCTCTTCTCCTCTAATTTTAACTGGAACGCTAACCGATTTATCAAAATAAGTGATGTAACGTTTTTTATTATTATTATTATTATTTTTTTTTATTTTTTTTATATCACCTACTTAATAATTTATTTGTAAACTTCGTAACTAAGAAATGAATTCGTTCAAAATGATAAAACTAATAACAATAAAAGATCCACGTTTTGGACAGTCCAAAAAAGCGAAGTAAACCTCCGATTCTGAAGGAATAAACTGCTTGGGCGCTAAGAATCTAGATAGGTAAGTGTAGAATGTTGATACTTTGTAAGAGTTTTTAGGGTGTTTTGAGAACACGTAATTATGTATTTATATTGGCTTGCCAGATATTGGGAAAATCAAACTGATACGTTGTTTGAACATGACAAAGTATATTCTAAACAGTATTGATTTTTTAACTGTTACTTATTTTAACTCAATACGTAAAAGTAATGGAATTGGGTGGCGCCAGGAAAGTGCATGGGAGGATACTTGGCATTTCCTTAGTTGCTTAAATTGTTATAAAAATAGAGAAAAAGACAAAATTCACCCGAAAAATAAACTGTGTGCCCTTTAATAATAGATTTTATGTTTGCCATTGTGAGAAGCAAAATATTTTGAAAAATAAAGGTTTAAAACAAACAAAAATTTTTTTACTTGCAACCTTCTACAAACAATGTTGCTGGCACCCATGCTAATGAGTCAGTCTTTTTCTAAAAAGTGAAGGTATTGACATTTGTTGGTGTTATATATTTCATTTTCCTTAATATAAAATTTCTAATGGTTTTGTACATGGGTATAATACATGGAAATTGGGCTGTGATATAGTAGAAAAGCAATTCAAATGTATTTTATTTTTAAACGTAGAAGTAAATGTTTCTTCAATTTGGAAATGGGAAAGCTTACATTTACAGTTGTTTAAGAGTTTATTCCAAAAATGTAGAAGACATTCTTTAAGAAAAATCTGTTGTCTCAAGTTTAAAAAAATCAACACTAAATGTAGTGGCGACGATTAGGAGATGAAGTTGCTCCCGATGGGTCTACATTTGGTTATCCCTCTTAAAATTAGAGATGATTAGGATGCTACACAAATTAATATTTTATCAAGAAATTTTAAATCGACTGATTAATTTTAACGGATTTAAACTTTGCATTTAAATTCTTCCAGTTGTTAATTTCATTTTATTTAAAATTAACAACTATTAATTTATTATCAAATTTTGGAAAGGAAAGAAAGGGTCTATCAAGCGCAGAAGCGCAACCGGGGAAAGAATTGGGGGGGTAGAGTCAGATCCCTCTAGGATCCTATTTTTTTAATGATTGAAAAGGAAACTCTTAGCAATCGTAAATAATTTCAAAATAATACTTCTCAATCTGCCATTATTCAGAAAGAGTTTGCCTACAGTATCACACAAAAGTAGCTATTACGTCCAAGAACTTGGAAATAAATAACGGATTTGTAAAATCTCCTACCATCAAAAAAAAATCAATAAGCTTTATTTTTTGTCTACTTAAGTTCAATATTAAGTGCCGTTTTAAAAAATGTAAAACTATGTATATTTCAAACGTTGTTATAATTTATTTAAGGTATTGGTGCTACATACCCTTGTATTTCAAGCGCCAAAAATGTATAGTAAAATCAGCCAGATATTAATGTTTGTTCTTGAACCTAAAATATTACTCCTTCTGTAATTGAATTAAAATAAACGAACACATTTCATATTAATTTATAATATTAATACCTCTACATTTTCATCTCGAGAAGGAAAAAAAAAATAAAACTCTCAATTGACAACTGCAACAATCGCAATCTTTTTCATTCATTTTGAAAACATATTTCAAGGAGCTACAGAATCTGGGAATGTATCCGAACCCATTGCGTGTTAAAGTCATCTCTGAAATTCTGGAAGTCAAACGATTATGAAGTATTGATTACCTAGTCCCCGAAAACACAGATCAGGTGATGATCTTATTAGAGGGAGTGCTAAGTCAAATGTGTCTGAATAGAAACTCGATCTCACTTGGAAATTTTTCTGAATGAAATTAAAAAAAAAAAATCACGTAAATAACCTGTTTAAAATGTTTTGTAGGTATTGTGGCAGTAATATGTTTGAAAATGTCTTATAATCCATTTATGAAGTGTTAAATAATCTGTTAAGATGGGTTGTGCAAAGCAAATTGTTTAAAAATTCATATAACTTGATAGTTTAAAAAATTATTTAAATCAAAAATATCTAAACACAAATTTTTAGTAGCAAATTGTTGAGGTGCTCACTATTAAGGTAGTATTGATAAAGTCATTTATTCTTAGTTGTCATTTTTACTCCCCCTCCCCCCCCCTCCCCTTCTCCTCAGGAAAAAAAAAAGGTATACGTCTATTGTAACGACGCGACATAGCGTTCCCACACCTTTTTATTTTACACTACGCCACTGAATAGTAGATATATCGGCGTAACACTCGCCGAAAAGGAACATCGCAACGACGTAAATATCGGCGATATTTCCCGTCTTAGCCGAGCGATTCTCGGCAATAGCGATCCTTACATCATCGTAACTTTTAGCGAAGCTAGCTACTACACACCAACGTGCGAAAGCAAGTAAAATTCTTTATGTTTTTATACAATTTCCGTAAAAGCGCGCATGGAGAGCATCACGATTCCGATTCCTCTTTCATGAAATGAAGTATCGCGCATGTGCGTTGACTCAAATCACCCAATTTACAAATAGAACAAAACAATTTTTTATTTTTTGTAAGTCAGATTTGTAAAATGATCTGCAGGCTACTGAAAAATATACGAAGTTCGGCTCCCATCTCGCATTATCTGATACCGGGAGTACAGGTATACACACATTTTTTCTAGGCCACTTTTTTTTAAGTCAAAATTTTCCCAAACGTAGAGAATTGCAAATGCAGGAGAAAAAAAAAAAAAAAAAAAGAACAATCAAAATTTTTGTTTTGAACGAAAACAATACTCTTAATTACCCTATTAACAAATGAGTAATTGAAAGTAAAAAAAAAGTATATTTTTGAAAATTCGATATAGATTAAGTATAAAGAATTAATATGAAAAAAATATCAATATTTAAATTTTTTTTATAAAAAAATCTAGCTTTATATAAAAATATAGTAATAAACCAACCAATTTCACGATTCCGCAAATGTGTGCAAATGTTTGCAAGTCAATATACGAATTAAAAAAAAAAATTAAAAAAAAAAAATTTCTTAAGAAAATCTAAATACTCTGCCCAGTTTATTGAAAAAATCGTTCATGGAGAAAAAAATTGTTTTTCTTGCTACTTTGCAATATTCCGGCTGACGATGGGATGGCCAGCTGGCTGTCTTTTTCTGCTACTTTCAAAATAAAACTTTTAAAAGTTTATAATGGTGCTGCCATCTAGTAAACAAAATAAGACACAAAATAGTTTTCCTAAATGCAACCCGGATATTGTCCTGACATTCCCCGTCTTCACGGTCTTTTCATTCCTAGTCATTTTTCAATAGAAAGTTTTATTACACATAATGTTTTCAGTAGTTATATTTTGAATACAAATACCAAATTCTTAAAACAGTAAAGGGAAATTGAAACATTTCTTTCAACAAATTCCTTGATAACAATAATTATATAAAATTAATGTGTACATACATATATAATTGATGTATTGATATTCCTCAAGCGAAGATATTTTTTTAAACTTTTATATTAATTTATTTCTGAAATATTTTGTCTTCAGGAGGTTATTATATTATTTTAAACGATTATTATAGATTTGATTTCGGTAATGACTTTTTAGACTCGTCCCTCCTTGATTAAAAACTTCTTTATGTGGATATCTTTATTTATTTAATGGACATTAAAACGATTTCGGGATTTTTAATCTTGGAATAGTATACTAAATTTTAGGCAATTAAACAAGCACTGGTAGAAATTTGATGCTGAAACAAACTAGATACCTATATATAAATACATATAAGTTATTTTAAAAACACAATAAATATTAATATTTTCTTATATTTGTTAGCAGCAGATCTTCAACATAATAAAATAATATTAAATATCAGGTTTCGCGGCGTGAAAAATATACAATATAGCAGAGCGAGACAATAGATGGCACCACCACAGTAACGTCCTTTAAAGTAGAAACAAAACGTGCCGACATTTCGATTTCAATTTAGGGTACTTAGGTATGGTTGTAACAATTTTGCTTTCATCTCCCACAGCTTTGTCATTATTCAAATGATCTCAGAGTAAAATAAATGATTAAGATTAGTATGATATCATTCTAATAGATCTGCTATCAATATTTGCTTTTCAGTAAACAAAATAACGAAAAGTGTACAGTTTCAGATTTATTTATATTTTTTTTTTAATTTTTTTTTTTTATTTTGAAAAATGAATACAACAATTCAAAAAATCCATAAAAGTGACACTTACGAAATTGTAATTTTAATCAGCAAATTATTATTTTTTATGTACGTACATTTGACTTAAAAATAAAAATAAAATTATGCTGTAAATAGAAATTTATTTTCACATAAACTACTGAGAGAAAGACCTAACTTTTCATCTTCGTTCATAAATAATTTAAAGGGGTGTTAAAAAGGTGTTAAATAACATACCCTCACACCTTCCCATTCCGCAAAAAGAAAAAGAATTAAAATTGAAAGGCAAACTTTCATAAACAAAAGCTAATCACCATCACTACTTAGACTTTAAGCAGGAAACCACTCAAAACCTTGCTTGCAGTATTAACATAATTTGAAAACTAACTTAAAAACAAAAATTCGAAAAAAAATATTTTTTTATTTTTGAAACGCATGAGGTAAAAAAGGTTGATCCACATCTTGATAAGAAAAACTGTAAAAAAAAATTTGAAAAAAAAATTAATATCTTCCGATCGCGCATTCACCTTAAAGTTTGGAAAAATTACAAAAAATTACTATTTTTTCTAAATTTTTTAAAATTTCTTTACGTTATATATTTGAAAGGAAATAGTTTGCAATGTGTAGTGAAAGGCTGGTAGAAACCTGAAAAAACACTATTTTATGCATTTTTAAAACATATATTAATAATTAAAAATACTAAAAATTAAAATTTTTTGTAAGAAATAATGATTTTTCTGTAAAATGTGTACTAATGTTATTTCTTACATTTTTTTTTTTTTTTTTAAACATGCAATTATTTATTTGGTTCACTTTTTTTCTCGAGTTTTCTATGCACTTTGAAGGAAACTTTTGTAGAAAAGTCGGGCATTATGGATCTTTATAAAAAAAAGTGTTGTCCTACCGTCTTTTGCGTCAGCGCCACCCACTTTTTGTCTTTTCTCTCTATATAAGCTTTCCACAGCTTGTGAGTGTCAAGGAAACGAGTTGAAGTTTGATTTCAATGGTCCCTAGTAGCACAGAAACGCTGGCCAATTTCGCCAGACATAGGCCAATTCCGATGTGGAACGTTGTGAATCGGTCGTTGGAAGCAATATTAGCCAATCTCACCCAATTCTGGGTAAAATATATAAGAGGTTTTGATACGCCGATGCATAGTTTTAAACTTGGGATATTTTATTTATGAGAAACAAAACTATGTGGTGGTTTTGACTTGTTTGTTGGTTGAAAAATCGTATATTTTGGAACTATGCTTGGCCAGACTAGCCAACCTTCCAGTCTTCCCCTGTTTCCTCCAATCTAACTGTGCTACCTCGGATGCGCCAATCTTTACTAACTAATGTTCGTTTGTTACTCCTAACAAAGGAGGAGTCCTATTACAAGCATTCCAATTAATTATGTCCACGTAATCAGTGGCAATAAAGTTAAGTTTGGTTGCTTTGAAATGCTTGATTTTCTATCTCTAGGAAAGTTCTCGAGATTTCAGAACTCGACTCCTTAGTTCTCTTACAATTCTCCTTTCGTATCTAATCGCTGCAAAAATATCAAGAATATAACTGATCTGTGCTCAGTACTTTCATCTCAGTTAAAAGATTAGAACATTCAACACGTAAAAAATCAATTTCACAGTTCTTCAATTTTTGATCTATGAATCTTCAATTTTTGATCTCACTAAAAGATGTTGGTCCTGTTGTAGTACTACGTGTTTAAATAGGCATCAGAATGGTAGTTCATTAGAGTATATGAGGCATATATCCCTATTTAGTGGTCTCCTAACGCGCAATTTGATTTGTCAGATTATTTTCAGCCAGTATTAATGGCAGTCCCAATCACAGCCCCGTGCGCTATGATCCAATGAATAAGCAAGTAAGTTTATGAGCTTCAAAGGAAGAGAAGGCACCACGAGAAAGGCCACCCAGATTGAAACCCGCCAAAACACAGTTTTTATCATTGTTTCAAAGGTTACGCGCGAATGATTATTATTGATTAATTACTAATTTGATTTTTTCCAAGTTCTATCTACTTCATTCTATACAATACAAACTAATATGTCTCGATAATTTAGTTATTGGTGCATTTTACAAATTGATGGAAAAAAAGAGATTTTTTGTATTTATTCAAAACTTTGAAGTGAATGCTTGAAGTAAATAAAACATTTTAACAAAAATATGTAAAAAAATAACGTTAGTATCCATTTTATAGAAAAAGCATTTTTTAACAAAAAAATGTATTTTTGAATATTTTTAATTATTAATATATGTCTTAAAAATATATAGAATAGTATTTTCCTGTGTTATACCATCCTTTCACTACTCATTGCAAACTATTGTTTTTCAAATATATAACGTTTAGAAATTTTAAAAAATTTAGGAAAAATAGTTATTTTTTGTAATTTTTAAAAACTTTGAGGTGAATGCGCGATCGGAAGATATTATTATTATTTTTTTTTTTTTTTTTTTCAAATTTTTTTTTTTACAGTCTTTCTTATCAAGATGTGTATCAACTTTTTTTACCTCATGCGTTTCAAAAATAAAAAAATATTTTTTTCGAACCACCCTAATATATATTTAATCCTAACTCCAACAATGGATCGAGCCTGTTGGTCCGTTGCATTGGCCAGGTTTTAGTTACTTCTTCTGGGGGCATATCGAGACACTAGTGTATGACACCCCGTCTGAACTAGTGAAGAAACCTCATCTGAGCGAGAGAAGGACATATGAGGTGTTAAATGGTACATTCTATCACGCCAGGAGAACATTTTGTACTACTTAAGCAGGTTTACCACCCCTCCTACAAGTTTATAACTCCGTTGCCGAAACACTCTAAATATAAATAGTATTAAAATCCTCCAACCTCCAATGCTATATATCTTTCTCATCTATTTAGATGAGATTTAGATGATGCCCAATCCTTTCTTGAAACACTACACTTATCCCTACATCCCATCGCTATTTAATTAACTCTAAGCTTGCAACCTAACGCAATACAACAATTGATAGGTTTTTTTTTACATCCATTAACTCAACATGCCATTGATTGAAGAAGTGCGTTTGCGAGTCGTGACTATAAGTCGGAATTGATTCGAACTTAATCTTCTTTAGGTCAGTGGATAAAAATAAACTTTAACCGTTATCATCATTGCATTAAATTAGAGAGCAGCAACACACTGAGTTGATTATCCGTAAGTTATTATTTGTTTTTTGTTGTTCACGTATTGTATCTTAAATTAAAAAAACAAAAACAAATGCGGCTGGGATTAAAAGAAGTAATTAGTTTCACAGTTGGTAGGACATCACGACAATAGAAACCAGGAAGTGAGTTGAATAAAAGTTGTTTATCGTATTGAATAGATTTTGTCTTATGGTAATTTCCGCAGTTTGAGTCCCTTTGTGACGAATTACAAAATGGTCCCTGTAGTTTAAAATGTTTATCACATCTTAAATAATTATTCCTGCAAAACACTATACTTAAAACTCAGTGCTCAAAAGAAAGAAATTTATTTCGATGAGTACAAGCTCAGGTACCCCATCAAACAGCATTCTGAGATTTTTATAGCATGTGGGAAAATGTTAGTAGCTAGGTCGTACCCAGGGGGTTCATCAAGGCCCTCCCCCCAACCCCGAAACATTATTCATTATACTTTAAACTTCATACATAGAATTAAACTATTATACATTAAACTACTCGGGCATATAATTTCGAACTTCTTGATAAAAACAATTGGAATTGACTGGTTGGTATTTCATAACTTTTTTCATTTTGGTGTAAGAAGACGTATTTAAATTATATCACTTGCAGAGGGCCGATTTAGAGGGTGGGCCCAAAGTGATGGAACATAACATGGAGAGGAGAAGGGGAAAGAGGTAATCACTTGCATAACGTAATAATTTCTCCTTTGAGATTAAAATTTCATGAAGTTTTTTTATTTTCAAGTTTTAAAAAAAAGTTAGTTTTAATCATTAGAATATATCATTTGAACAATAATCACATTAATAAAAGCTAATATGCAATGAGTCAACCTTGATTTTGTCTGAGCTCATTTCAAAACTACAGTAAATATTTTTTTTTTTCAAATTTTAGAAACAGTGTGGATGGTAAAATTATTTTAGGAAAATAAAGGGGGTAGATGGGTAAGGATCAAATGAGACATGGGGGATGGAGAAGGGCGTCAAAAATGTTTTTCGATAGTTATTATATCATCCTTTTGCTTAAGTAGAACAGTCGTTGGTAGGAAATGCTCAAGGGAAGATAATTCTGTGTTTAAAACTTTCGCTTTTCAGATTTTTACGCCTTTGGGGAATTTCGACAACAAATTTCGAATGTGGGGATATTTAGAACACCTTAAAAGACATTACGACAGTGATTTTTAGAGCCGTTTCTTGGCAATTGTAAAAAAACAAATTTAATGGTAGATCTCTTATGCACTTGCGTAATTTTGGCGAAACCCTTAATCATAGGTTCCATGGCCCCCTTTAACCCGTATACAAAAGTTGAACATCATAGGTTAATCGGTTCGGGAATTTATGCTGTCCAAAGACAAAATGAGAAATGGGGGTTTAAAGTTTAACAACTTTACGTGGTTGATGCTAACTTATTGATGAACTTATTAACTTTTTTAATATTTCTCGTTCAGATACGAAACCACCATTATGCTGAATTAATTACTGGGAACAATAACTCAATTTGACTAAAAAATGAAGATACCACCTATGTGCAATACTGACACATTGACGTACAGACGAATTTTTTTTTTCTAAACCAGTTTTTTTAACATAGGATTTTACAAACCATGTAGATACCCCCAAAATCACTCTTTTTTGCCAAATGTAATACTTTCATAACCCTATAGTACATATAGGCAAATTTGTAAAATATTGTAATGAATCTCGGGTATTCAGCATAAATTCAATTACATTAATTAAGAAATAAAAAATAACACTAAAAAATCTGAGGTATATTCGTAAGTAATATTAAGAAAAATTTTCAACTGCGTTTTAATAACAAATAACAGGCGAAACAAATAAAAATTAATTCAGGAGTTTCGTAATCTAGCAATAGTACATAAAGCTATGACGAATCGAGGTCCGATTTACAGTCGCCATAAAAGACGAATAGAAAAAGAAAGGCAAAATTCCACTTAAAAACAAAAATAAATAAATATCGCAAATTAAATAATTGAAGGTCAAGTTGGAAGAATGGTTGGAGTTCACATTTAAAAAAAAAAATTAATATGTGTATAAATTAGCTGTTGGTACATGAGCATTGAGCAGCTCTAACTGAAGCACAGTGGGACAAAAGATGTAAAAACCCGGCCAGGTTTTTCAAATAGGCGAATTTCGGTAATATCTGAAAGCTGTTTAAAGCACAATTTTTCACACTTGGGTCTTTTCCACGTCAGATCGACTTGGCCAGTATCATGGTCTAAACGTTCTGAAAAAACGAAAAAAAAGAAAAAAAAAAGAAGAAGAAGAAAAGAAAAACAGATTTCGACATCTAACCCCTCCGATTTTTATGAAATTTGGTGAGAGCTCTTTCCTTATGGTTATTAAAACAAATTCTCGGATATTTTTTCGATAATCTAACTGATTGAAATTTTACAGCACTTTAAAATTTATGACTTAGTCAAATTTTGGATTCCTGAAACTTTCGAAAAGAAGCACACGTCAGAAAAATAATTTTTTTCTCTATAACTACTAAATATATCTTTACGATTTTTTTTTTTTTTTTTTTTTTAAATTTCATTTTATTGATTCAAGTTAATATAAAATTTCACAAAAAAGCATCAAATTGTTCATACTCGACTTTTTCTAAAAAAAACTTATACTTGTAAATTTTGTCGCTATGTGTAATAAATCTAAAAAAATCGTGTGAAAAATTGAAGGGGATTTTTTTAGTTTTTAAAAAATGTATTGAACTTGCTTTAAATCATGATAAAATTATTTTACATTTCATTTGTTACTTGCTATAGATTCTTCGTAAAAATTAATTTATTAGTAAATATATCTATTTTTAAAACAGGACTTGAACAAGCACTTGCAATTTAAGTGCAAATTTAAGCCTGCCTAGCTACGTCGCGAAAGACAATTATTCACCGGGATGTGTGTGAAACAAGATTTTTCAAATACTTGCAAACACATCCACGCGGTTGAAACAAAAATAATAGTAATAATTTATTTCCATTTTTGACAGTTTTTTCGTGATTCTGACCCATTGTGCCCTGGTTAGGTCATCTGGTTAGAAACATATAGTTCAAGATTTAATTAACCTCTTTGGTTCTAAGAAGTTTTAACGAGCTCCTTTGTGTTTTCAAACCTTTAAAAACCTGGTCTTCCCCTGATCTCGAAAGACAAAAACTCTTGTACATGGAAACGAAATTGTTTTCAGATTTTAATCCTCCGCGGGATATTCTCAATACAGGTTTAAAAAAAAAAAAAAAAAAAAAAAAAAAAAAAAACACACACACACACACTCTACTATAGTATATAGTTTATTTTTAAGATATAAAAATGATAAGTACAGAAGGACGGACGAGATGTTTAGAAGAACTTCATTGGTCTTCCACGATGAGCATCACACAAAACCGAAACGCGTTTCCTATCTCCAAAAAAGAAAAGGGCATCGTTTGAATACAAATGATCCACATATATTTATGGTGCACCAGGGACGTTGTGGAAGTAGAAGGTGAGATGGAGCTCGCATATACCTCCGAAAGATTAGAGCCCTTCCCATACACCACGGATACATAAAAAGCTTTCTCAGGGCGACAAGATGGAGTTTGTGTCAGATAACAGGGAAGTGTGTGTGGTCCTCCACTTCTCTCTGTCACCTGATGGAATGTGTGTTTTATTTACACATTGAGACTAATACATAAAGAGGAAGCTTGTTGCATTAAAACTGAACAGATCCGAGACGAAGTTGCAGCAAGTTGGTTGCCTATCGTACTCTGCGTACGTAAGCTTGTTTAATTGTATCTTGTGGGGAAAAAGGAGTGTAAGGACTAAGAACTGTCTTCTTTCAATATTCATCTGTCTAGTTAGCCAACTGTAAGTAAGTGTATACACATGACAAATTAAAAAAAAAAAAAATTCCGTGACACTTTCTTTAGAAAAAAAACCAAAAAAACACGCATGTTTCTAACAACTACTTTTATTCGACACCAAAATGTGCATATGTGATCAGTGACATTTTGGTGATTTTGAGAAAACCAAGTCTCAATCTTTGCCTGTTTATTGATATTAAACATGGTTGTAAGAGAGACCGATGAGTCCTCTTTTTTGATCCTTACCACAATTACATAGGACAAATGTTATCAAAGTATCAAAGTATTGATATTACACTTAATTAATTTCCTCCCCAAAACGTACTTGCAACGTTGACACTTAACATACGTCGTCGATATATAGCTAAAGTGTTTTTTTTTTTTTTTTTTTTTTTTTTTTTTTTTTTTTTTTTTTTTTTTTTTTTAAATCGTGTGGATGGTAATATATATTTTTAAATTGAATTTTAACTTCAGTTACATAACACATTCCCACATTAAAAGTTGTTACATTTTTTCGTTTCAGTTTTAATTGGATGCTTAATTGGATTGTTATCAAATCAAAACCAAACACTTCTCGATTGATGAATTTTTCAAAAGCGAAATGTAAAAATTAAAAGACTTAAAGCATTCAATTTAAGTTTAGCTATAGGCTCAGAACCCCCTTTGACTAGAAATATTACAGCACCAACTTTTTCAGAGTCGAGTAAACCCGGCCACACAACTAGTTATTATAATTCAGTTGTGATAACCAAAAAAATCCCAAACAGTGACAACCCTACAATTTTAAACCGGACGCATGAAATCTGGAAAGTGAAGTAGCGTAAATGATTGCGTGGATTGTTTATATCAGAGTGGGTGAATTGCGCGATGATGAACAAACAATCATTCGCTTAAGCTGGAATAAAACAATAGGATTGTTGATGAGGCTGATAATGCATTCATGCATATACTGCCAGCATAACATTAAGAGGGAGGGATGAGGATCATGACTTGACTAGCAAATGAAATGTGTTCGAAATATTTACGTATATAAAGAGAATTGTAAAATTATTTGATATTATATTCTGATGCTTTATTTTAATATTATGATATTTTATTGAACGCTTAAAATGATGAACACACGTGCATTTTTTAGGCTTACGTGTTTTCGATTGACATGTATTCAAAATTATGACACTATGCATAAAATTGTAATATATTCTATTAAGAATTTTATCTTAAATCAATCAATTTTATCAAGGTTGAAATGATCGAGATCCCCTGCCGAAACGCAGACAATCCCTGCGCTTTTAAAACTGAAAAATTAATTTTTGAACAATCTAGGCATATGACACATGCTTTAAGAGAATCTAACTCTTTAGAAATCTTTTGATGCTGAATAGAATGACAAAACGCAAGACGGTATAACTATCCTATAACAAGTTATAGTCATTTCTATAGACGAAAATATAAGTAAAAGTGTACCTTAATTCATTACTTATTCTTTATCCATTATACTTTTGTTTACTTACAAATTCAATTATTCACTAATTACTTATTTATTACTAACTGGTACTTTTTCTATTAAATTTTGGTTCTTTATTAATTTTTCCACTTTGTTTTGGTTTACTACATGAACGTTTATATTACATGTATTTTCGTCAATAAAATGGATTATAACTTTTTACTGGACATACTACGTCTTGCTTTTTTTTCCATTCGATTCAGCGTCAAAAAACACTCCACACACGTATCACATGCCTAGGTTAAACCAAAATTAATTTTCAGTTAAAAAAACAACACCCTCTCCTCCCACCCCCTCAAAACCACCATCATTCATTTTTATAGACTCTTTTATTTCTTTATTCTCATGACAAATAAAACGTTTTTACCAAGTTTTATGAATGGACCAATTTTTTTGGTTTTTATATCCTATTTTACCAATACTAACAAGATTTATAAATTAAATGATTTACTAATTAAATTGTAGATTCTCTATGCATGAATTAAATTACAACGCTCATTTCAATGAGAGAAATCTAAATTATCGCATTAACATTAACCATATCTAACAATACACGAAGAACAGAGACAGATGGTTAGGAGGGTCCTAGATTCCTCAGTTTTTTAGTCCCAAGACCACTAATATAATGCGTCATAATTATATTATTTTGTTGAGGAATTTCTGCAAACTTACATAACAAAATATAAAAAGATGTAAAACTAATTTAAACAGTTATTTGCTTTAGTATTGACTATTGTATCTAGAAAAACGTTTCTCCCTCTACAAACCCTTGAAAATACTAATCAATCACAACCGTAGCCATTACAATTAAAAACAATCCTTTCCAGGAAAGTAAATAGAGTTTCAGCATTTCAAGGGATATGTTTACAGAAAAGAAATTTACAAGCCTAGATTTCAAGTTGCTAACGACGACACAATTTCCAAAGTAGTTAACTAAGCAGACATAGGAAACCACAATTCCATCAGCACCTTTTTTTTTCTTCTAATTTTTTTTTTATTATTATTTGTTTACTATTATTATTTATTTACTATTATTATTTATTTACTATTATTTATTTACTATTATTTATTTACCATTATTATTTATTTATTTATTATTATTATTTATTTACTACTATTATTATTATTATTTATTTACTACTATTATTATTATTTATTTACTACTATTATTATTATTTATTTACTACTATTATTTATTTACTACTATTATTTATTTACTATTATTATTTATTTACTATTATTATTTATTTACTATTATTATTTATTTACTATTATTATTTACTTACTGTTGTTGTTGTTATTTATTTACTTACTGTTGTTGTTATTTATTTATTTACTGTTGTTGTTATTTATTTATTTACTGTTGTTGTTGTTGCTGCTGCTGCTGCTGTTGTTATTATTATTATTACCATTATTATTATTATTATTATTATTATTATTATTATTATTATTATTATTATTATTATTATTATTATTATTATTATTATTATTATTATTATTATTATTATTATTATTATTATTATTATTATTATTATTGTTGTTGTTGTCGTTATTGTTATTATTATTATTATTATTATTATTATTATTATTATTATTATTATTATTATTATTATTATTATTATTATTATTATTATTATTATTATTATTATTATTATTATTATTATTATTATTATTATTATTATTATTATTATTATTTTGGCATTAAACGGAAATCTCATGTCTTGGTTAGCAAATAGCAAGGGAAAATTGCTACAATCCAAACATTATCGATTGCCGTCCATATCACACTCAAATTATTCCAAGTGCTTTATTGTTTAAATGAAAAATTCACTTTTTAGACATAGGCAAGTCACTTTTTAGGCATAGGTAATTTAAAGAAAAAATGTTTGACCAAAATTCCCTTGTTGCATTTCCTGATTTAAATTGACACTTTATTTTAGTCAATTATATTCATTATCAAAATTTTCAACTATAGTACAAATATTCTGAAACTTAAACATTCAATTAAGTTACGAAATAGTTGGATACAAAATCAATTTACACAAATAGCTAAAAATGAGATTTTTTAAAAATATTTAACAAATATACTGGGTGAACTTGTTTCCATTTGGTCTACAACTATTTTATTTTATAAAATATACACCTTTCACGAAATGTTGAAATGCCGTCCATGGTATAACCCTTCGTTTTGTTTTACATATTCTCACTCTCAAGTAGTTTCAGATACACGAAGAATAATATTTCAGATTCTAAGAGAACCACTATTTTAACTTAAAAAATGCTGCACTCTTAGGCTAAATTCTTCAAATAAATCTAGACTAGATCACTTACTCCATCTCAAATATGAGAAAGTTCCCTCCCCTCACCCACAAAAACCACGCAAAACAATACAATTTCCACGAAATCTATTATCACAGCCATCGCAGGTAAAATACTTGATCCTTAACCCCCACCAAATTCCCCTGAACATTATTTAGAGGGGTTTTAAAATCAGATGCCCCCTCTCACGACTGCTTAGTTCCCCTCCGGCATGCATTAGTGTGGTTTATGCTATGGTTGTGCGACAAAAACCAACGAGTGACAAAAACCCAAAACCGAAAATCGCGACATTAGCCAACTTTTTTTAAATTAACGACCTCTTCTTGAAAGGAGAGGGATAGGTTGAAATGCTGAACCAATCCCTATTTTCCAAATGCAGTGTTCTATGGAAGCAGTTAGTGACCAAATATGGCCGGTTCTCTAAGCCTTGAGTGTCACGTTTATATGCTGATAGTGGAGTTTGGGGGCTAAGAAATGCTCCTGGCAATAGACAGGGGGCCATATAAAATATAAAACTGGTTCTGACCAATCTATTCAGTGTTACGCTTGCGAGTTTTACTGTGGTTTGGTGGTCATATTTTTTAAGTACTATCAGCTGCAATAATTTTTAGAAAATAATTTACACTGATAAAGCAGAACCGTGTAGAATTAATAAGATTTAAAATAAGATTTACTAACATACGAGTTTTTTGGATGTGTAAAAAATTATGTGATGTCGCATGAAAGGCAACTCTATATTAATAGCAAACACAAATCATAAATAAATATTTCTGTTTAGTGTCTGTGTTTAAGAATCGATAGTCAAATAATAAAAATGTAAGAATTAACAAATAATAAGTAACCTAATAACTAAGTAACATAGGAAGATGTTTTCGTACCAACGTGCAAATAATTAGACTTTTTCAAATAAAAAATTGTGGCGAAAGCAACATTTTATTGCAATGTTTGAAGTAAAATATTTCGATAAAGTATTCCTTATAACAACGTTCACAAAATTTAACCATAGTTAATCAGAAATCGTGGTGAAATAACACTTTATTGCAGTAAAGTCACTTTATCGCACGAATCGGGTTTGAGTTTTATGTAGTCGTGGTGTAGAGATGACATTTCCAGAACCATTGACTGGAGTTGCCAAAATTATATATTATTTTCTGTACGTGATTATAAGAAGTATTGTATGCAACATGTGCGAAATTACTTGATCAAACTCGGCAAATAATTTGACTCATGCATACGCACTAGGCAACGAAGCATTTTGCAACGTTTGAAAAGTACTACTTTCGCAAATAGATGCGTAATTAATTATTACGCCAATAATATATATCAATGTAAAGAGTCATTGTAAGTTCGCAAAAAAAGTACTTTAAATAATGAATACTGTAATACCAGTTGTATAATAAAATAAAGTAATTCTGCAAAGGAAATTTAGTTATGGTTTTGGTTCATGCTCGGATAAGTACCATGGTTTCAATGGTATCAAATACCTGTGTATTTTAAATTCTATGTTTTTAGCTCAAAGTAGTAAGGCAAGAATTGTATGGAAACGTCTTTACATGATTGAACACAGTTATTTAAAATAATTTCCTATTGGAGTTCCAGTCAGGAAAATTAATGTATTTCTCTATTTGTGTCTCAATGAAGCCTTATTAAAATATGGGCCTGTTGTTTCTACTTGACTGACAAAAAAATATTTAACAGATATTTACACAAACTAACATAAAAAAAAAAGTAAAATTTTGACTTTTCTTTAAGGAACGAAAAAATTATAATTAATACAGATAAATACTCGTTCTTCACACTTAGTTCTAAATTACGTGTCATTAAACAAAAGCATATAACTCTAAGCTATTGAAACACTGTGGTACTTCTTTTGAATGGTTTGTTTGGCTATTTAAATTTAGAAAATTTCATTAAATGTATTTTACTTCAATAAATAATACAGTTATTGTTTTTTACTGAATGTCAAAACTTTACTACTTTGTAATTTAAACTTTATTATATTACACTTAAAATTTCAGGTAACGGTACCTGAAAATTTGTTGAAAAGTGATTTTTTTAGCAAAAAGTATCTGAAAGGAAACATTTCTTTTAAAAAAATTACAGAATCGGCAGGATAATGTAATAATATAATTTAAATGTACTTAAATATAGAAAAAAGTATTTTAAATTTGCATCATATTTTGCGGCGCCCCAAACCTTCTGAAATGGAGTCTAAAATCAAATTAAAAAAAAAAAGTATATGAAAGTTCGAAGACTATAATACTAAAATCTAATATTATATGAAAGTAAACTTGCTAGATTTTATTACAATAATCCATCTGTGAAAGGTATTTACATTTCCAACATCTATATAAGGGGATTAATCATTTACTTGGGTTCAACTTTAGCTTGTTACCATTATCATTCTTGAAATATTCATTACTAGTTAATTGAAATTAAAGTTCATTTGAAATCTTATATTCTGACTTAGTGTTGAAACTTTTGACTAAGGATCTTGATTTTTTTCAATTTAATATGAAATCATGACGCTTCATTTTTACGCATACACTTTCTGATGCTTCAGAGACAAGTCGGACTCCACGTTCAACTGCTTGAGTGCTACAAGGATATGTCACCCATTCCACTGCTTTCCAGCTATTCACTGCATTCTCAATTTCATCTGTTGGGATAATACTCATTATATGAGGATCATGGGGACCAACTATTTGCCAATTAATAAGTTCAGTGTAATCCTCTGATTTGAAGTTAAGTTTTGGCAATTTAACAATTCGAATGTTTACGGTTCCTTTCTTTTGACTTCCAGCAATTAATTTTCGAGATGACAAAAAATATTTATATATTTCGCTGAATAACTTATTCAACTATAGCTCGGATATCCGGTGCCATACATCTACAAAATGGAATAAGTCTCCATATATGACGTGCTTCTTCTGTAAGAGAACTATTTCTTTTTACATGAAACCATAAAGGTATATAAACTTTCATAATATACGTGATAAGCGATATCGAATTTTCTTAGGGAATTTCTGTACCTGCATACAATCTCAAAATACGGTTTGCTGTTGTTAGCCACCTTGAGTGTGCAACAGGACCACGTTTTTTCAATGATAGATGGAAAGAACTTGTACAAAGTTTTACAGATAAACAAATATCATATAAATATTTCTGGTCATTACTGAGAATCAAGCTATTTATATTCGGCATATTCTTTAAACTTATTGAGACAAATTTCTTTGTAGTGAGATTCCCGCAGGTTTTAATGGCTTTGCCCATTGGCTTGGAAAATGCTTTGAGACCAACTGTGGCAGGCACCTTCCATTGCACATAAGAGGTGTCGTAAGGGCAGTTCATTAGTATGGAGCAAGCAAATGCACCGTTATAATGGTCTCCCAAGCTCCAGCTCCAGCAAACGAATTACTCCTCCTTTTTGATGGAACAAACGCATCCAATTATATTAACCCTTTGCAATCCAGCGGCGCCTCTCAGGCACCACACGACTGGATAAAGAAACACGAGAGGACCTCTGGGTTCGATGCGGAAATTTGATGCTAGGCCAATGACTGTGTTTAGTTTCCATGAAGAAAATCCGTAAACGCCAACCGAACCTAAAATGATTCGAGTTGCTGGTCCCTCCGTGCGAAAAAGGCTTGGAGTGTAAAGGGCTAAGTTCATTTAGATCTATTCCACTTATTTCCAAAAATTGTACTAAAGAATCTTTTAATTTTTGTTTCTCCAGTTTTCACAGTAACATGGCCGATATATTGCGAGCCTGGCTCTTGAATAATTGTAAAATGCTCTTCTTTCTTCAGTACTTGGATAATATTTCAATCCTTTCTTGAATGTAGTACATATTTCTGATCCAGTGTTCAAGGTCAAATGATGGGAAAGTCTGACTTAGAGAAACAGGGGTGATAATATTTCATTTTGAATGGTTTAGAATGAAAACTTATGTTTTTAGAAAAATTAAACATCTTTAATAACTTAACCTCCATGTCTTCATGTCCTTAATCCTCCTTGTCACTTTATATACATGCAGTGAATTAAAATTATGTTTAGGAAAATCATCACGTGTAAAATGCACATAGTGTTACCATTTTTTTACACTATATAGTCATGACAAATTGCAACACTTGTGTAGGCATTAGAAGAGCCAATAATATCACATATTTTTAAATAAAAGAAAGTAACAAAAATGACAACTGTATTTTGTTTGTAACCTTTTCTGAATTTGTGACCGAAAAAAACAGTTAGTATTTATTATCACTGCTTACCAACAAAACATAGCGGCTTAACTCAATAAGGTAGATAAAAAAAACATGTGGACGGTCCCTAAAAGTAGGGGGACCGATTCCCCTTGACAGCGAAAACGTTGGTTTTTGTCACTGTTGGCAAATGTCACTGTTGGCTTTTGTCGTGACACCTTATGCTATACCTTACCACACTATCACTCTTTTTCTTTTAATTCACTTTTTTTTTTTTTTTTTTGCTTGAGGGGGAGGGATGGGAGGGAGGGGGTGTGGGGGTCAGCAGACAATTCTCGCAATTGCTCGTGCATCCAAGAGTCAAGAGTTCAGGTGTGTAAGGTGTCCGGTCACGATCGTTTGGTATGGGAAGACAGTGAAAGGTTGCTGTTTAATACATTTGGGGTCCCTGTGTTTTAGGCGAAGAGGATATTTTTTTACATTTATACTAGAAGGTCGAAGAATTTTGGAGGGAATATTGCTGTAAACATTGAAACAAAAAGTATGCAAAAAAAAAAAAATCAGAGAGGAAGTTTTTGTGCATTCAAATAACAAGCTGGTCCAAAAATTGAGAAATTTTTTACAGATGATTTATTATTTTAATGTCAGAACAACCAAAATTGTAAATGTATTATTTTCTGAGTTACTTAGAATATAGCAAATTATTTGTATTACGAAATTGTACCACCTTCATAAGTTGTAGTATTATAATATGTATTCGAGAAATTTAAGAGTATTTATATATTAAAAATAGACGCCATATATTCAATGCTATGAACATTACAATGTGTATAGTGTCAGAGAGGGTTAACTGCTGTCAACCTGTTTCAACTATCCAGCATCACAGGCAATATAAAAGCAAAACACGAACCAAACAACAAGTAGCAAAACATAAACCAAATTCACGAAAGAGAGGGCTAACTTCACCACAGCTACTCCAATGACATATCCCCAGATAAAAACATTGTCACGTACAACATTTCAATTGTCACTGGAGGAAATTCAATTTATGTCTCTTCCAAATACCGGTTACTGAGTTCCCGACAACTGAATAGACAGTCGATATGAACGGTTGCTATTCGAAGCGACATTTTACTGCTCTCTCACCGACCTGTTCGTTCATTATTATTCCCTCATGGACTATCTAACAGCTCTATTAATTCGTCATCTCTCAAAGATCCCTCGTAAAACTGCATCATCAGATGCAGTTTGTCACATTGTCAGGATTTTGTTTCGGTCCATTCATGGCTTTGGAATGAACTTTTGAAGTTGAAGTCAACGAGGCCCGTATTTCAGTCATGTTGCAACTCTTTAGGATGTCATGCATTATTTATAAAGTTCTTTAGCCATGTGAAAAATAGATTTTGTTGGCATTCTCTAAATGGCGTCGTACTGCCATTGTAAAACAATATATTGGCATGATAAAAGTACATAAGACCAATTACAATACACTGGTAAAAACAAGTTCGAATTGTCACATTCCATAAGTGCGCGTGCACACACACAATGGGCATTTAATTTTACCGAGCTCATAGCAGTTGACTGTCACGTCTCCATGCATAAGCTCAATGGACCTTATTTCAGGAGTTATTTTTAGTGGGGTTCCGTCGATAAGCAACACTTGTTACTTGTTACCAACCACAATACGCTTCTAAAAACAAATTCGAATTTTCATATTCCTTAAGCCAATCAGAATGCGTATTTCACTTCCCCGTGCTTATAGCAGTTGACTGTGGTGTTACAATGAACAAAATTAATTATCTTATTTTAAATTATTACATCCAAAATAAAATATACTGCATTCCCCCCAAAAATAATTGTTCTTACTTTAAACCCTCTTTAAAAATAGTTATAAGGCTGTGGCTTTGAAGACATGTATCTCCAATTGACTCACACCACATAGTAATTGCCTTGGTTAATCCCAGACCAAAGATTTACTTTCTTTTGAGCTCAAATCATCAAAAACAAATGTTTTTATCCATTTAGAATTCTATTAGAACTTGTATTCCGCAGAACATCCTATAAAGAGTGGGCCAGCAAGTTTCTTGACTTTTGACCGACACGTATTGAGTTTGTGCTGCACCGCAAACTTTTTGTTCTGCTCATTATCATACAGTCCCAAGTGGCCTCTTCACAATTATACAAGCAGGATATTTGAACGACCAAATTCCTAACCACGATTTTCCACTTCAAATGGATATTTTACCATTCCATTCCATTACCACTTTTAGAATGATTAAGAAGAAAAAAACATTCAAACAAACATTCCCTCAAGCTGTGATTTCCAGAAAGATTCTTTTCTCTGAAGCTAATTTTCCATCGAGATTTGCCATCTTCTGTTATCAATATTTGTGCATAATACGTAATTTACAAGCATTTTCAATGCAACGAACAATATCTTTTATTTCAGGTTTGCCATTTTCGTGAAATTTGAACGACAGAAATTTAAAGAGTGTTTTCTCGAAACATTTTTCGGTATGATTTAAATATACGGGTAGACAATTGTTGGTAAAGGTAGAAGGTAGGTAAACACACAACACAATTTGAATGTTTTCATATGTCTATATTACACAAATATGCAAATAATATATATTGGCAATAAATTTGGGATTTAAAAAATACAAACACTAAACAAAATGAACAAACGTAATTTTAGATAATAATAATAAAATAAGGGATAGCATACTCGGAACGATGTTTTATCTGACTGTTCCTTTTTCCTCCCTTTATACCAAACTAAAATTAATAAATAATATTCCAGTTTAAGACCTCCGCTTCTGATGAAGAGTTTATTTACAATTACGCATTGTGTTATATATTTGAAAATCGCTCTTTGGGTCAAGTTTTGAGTCACTTTCGATTAAAACTTCAGATTGAATCTTATGTATTCCTAATAAACTTTCGAACTGTCATATGACAAATCTAAGTCGACATTAAAAGTTTAGAATTAACAAATTAATCCGGTCACCGTTCCCTGTGGTTCTGATCGTAACTTCCTGTTTGATTTCTACACGGGAACTCATCTCAACAAGACCTTTCATTTGAAATATCGCACGTATCTGTGGCGTTTATAGTTTCGCCTGGGAATGTTGATCTCAGACATATGGATGAATAGAGCCTTTAAATAACATTCATGTAGGGTAGAATCTAAAAAACCCTGTTATAATGTTAAAATACTATTTAAA
Source organism: Linyphia triangularis (assembly GCA_963978545.1). Classification (NCBI taxonomy): domain Eukaryota; kingdom Metazoa; phylum Arthropoda; class Arachnida; order Araneae; family Linyphiidae; genus Linyphia; species Linyphia triangularis. The sequence goes on along the minus strand of OZ021729.1, from coordinate 48,820,563 downwards.
TTTTTACTCTTTCCTTCTATGAAGAATATTTACCTAGATCATAAAAGCGCAATTTATCTATTAAAGTATTACACTAAAAATAAGTGAGACATATTTTTAGAAGTATATCAAAATTTATATATGAAACTTTTGGGTCACTTTGCAGTCACAAAGCAGACAAAATTGCAAATTGCATGAATGGCTGCCTTAGACTTTAACCAATTAATGTTCTGACTCCGAGTATTTCATTGAACTTTGAAAATGGGTTTCAAATTAAAGAACAGAAACATTGTTTCTTTTTTAAAGAGCAATTTTATCCTTTATTGTTAATGCTATTTTTATAACGGTTTGAAAAAGTGACGAATTGATTGTTATAGTTTGTTCTGATTCATTAATCGCTCATGTCTCAAAAAGTTTTTTTTTTTATAACACTTAGTTGAAAACATCCAGCATGTAAATATACAATAAATACAAATATGAGAAAAACTACGTACCTCGATGACATGATGATCCTAAAAAAAAGAAAGATAGTGTTTTAGTAAAAAATAAATAAATAATACAACTGAAGATAATAGTATAAAATATATTCTTATTTTGTGCTATATATGATATTTTGATCGGAAAAAGAGATTAATTACTAAAAAAATAAGAATTTGACAACAAATCATACAAATATAATTTTTAAAAATGCAATGCAAAAATATATAAAGCCAAAGAAATGAGGTAATCAGAATATTGTGGATCGACCAACATTTAAAAAAACAAAACTTCCTAACGATCATAACATAACCTTAACTACGTAATTTTGTATCATTACTAACTTTTTATTTGACATTTTATCTCAGCAAAATTTATGATTATCAGATAAGAGTAAATCATTTTGCTTCAATCAATGACATAGAGGCTGAAATATAAGGTCGTTAGTTATATTTTAGAGATGTTCCACTTCATTTGTAACAGTATGGACAATTGGACATGTAACATTTTGAAAAGCAAACTTTAAATATATACATAAATTTATCGACATCTTATTAGTAAATTATTCGTATAAATAGAAAGTGCCAAAATGTAGTTAATTCGTCCCATCAAACCTAACTACAGAGTGTGATTTGCATACTTTACACGTGCTTGGTGCTGAGCAAACCTGCACTTCGAAATTTATACTAAAAGACATTTTTCGTGTAAGTCAAAGAACTGTTCCGAGGAAATGATGCAACGTCTTGAAAACGCACTAATCAATGCTTCCTTTATAAAATCAATGCATAGTAAATTATCTAATCGTGTCCTTTCGCCATTTTGAAAAATACGTTAGACACGGTACACATTACAGACATAACAAGTGCTCAAATCAAATAAATGTTGTTTTCTAAATTGAAGTATGTGCCATTCTTGTAATCAGAAAAGTGGATATTCATGTTTCCAGTTCACTCTTCATCAACAACATCCTCTAGCCACAGAAAAATCAAGAAGTATAATAATAAATAAAATTATCGTACTTTCTCATCTGTCTGTTGAAGAAAGTATAAAAATCAACCTCGATTTTCTTACGTATTTTGACTTTCGAACAATGTACAAATCTTGTTAGTGTTGCCACGACAATTGAAGAAAATAATAATCACCTGTAGTTTTAAAATATAAAATTCTGCAGAATTTAATTTTCTATTGCGACAGAATATTTTTTATTTTTAATAATATTAGTAAGTTTAAAATTAATTTTAAATTACTTCTTATCTCAACTATACTAATGTAGTGATCTCTTATGCCTCTTTCACACGGTGCGGACGCGGAAGCGATCCCGCAAACGCATGCCTTTTCACACTAGCCCATATCTGCGGACGTTTCGCCTGCATCTTTGAAGAGTTTGATTATTATTTTCACCCAGTGAATCTGGATAAGCGTTGATTAAAAGTATTTAGTTATTTTTTAAGTTTTACTTTATAATATAAGTGCAAAATTTAAGTAAAAATAACTTTTTTCAAAAGAAGGATACGTTTATTATATCTCCTTTATTCTAGAAGGAAACGGTGAGATAGGCGTTTGTTTGATCATCCTATTAATAAGGGCAGGCCTATGGCGTGTGCGATCGCACACATGTGATTTAGAGAGGGGAGCCGAAATAAGAAATTAAAAAATATATATATGATAATATGGTGAAAATGGAAACTAATAAAAACATTTTCCGCTACTAAAGCTAGGAAGGTCCACCACTAAATGATGTAATACATGTTATTTTAATCAATTTTCTGTATTATTTTTTTATACTTTTTTTTCATGAATATTAAATCAAAACTTTTGTTGTAATTAAAAAAATGTGTCTTATTTTCTGACAAAACTATAAACAGAATAAAAGAATTTAGGAGCTAGTTCTATACAGAAGTACAGCACACCATTCCTATTAAAGTTTGAAAAAGTCCGTTAAAAGAATTTGTAATAGAAGAAATCATTTTAAAAAATAAAAATAATGAAAAGGTACTAAATACTTTACTATTTATTACTACTTATTAGTTTTAGTTTTTAATCCCTTTAAAATGCCAAATTCAGGTATTAAGTTCCGGCAAATTTTAGTTATAGAGCACCCGTACCATTTTCGGAGGGTTTTTTCTATACCCATTTTCATTGTAAGAGGCACCAAAACTCATTCTTACACAAGCAGCATTTTGATCTTAGGCCGGCATTGTAGTTGAACATAATACCAGTACTGATTAGCAGTATAAATATAGTTTGGCACCTTTTACTTACCGATGTGGGATTCTCTATCTGTTTCCAAATTGCCGAAAAGTGGTTAAAAACTTAAGGGAAGTTTAGACCTTTTCACTCAAAGGCGATGTAATATTTTTAAAAAAAAGTTTCAATACTAGTATACATTGGAAAAATTTTCTTAAATTTTTTAATTAGATTAACATAATTTCACACTTAACAAGTGTTAGAAAACTAACATATCTGCATAAAAATTATTCATTTGAGGATTGATTAATTAAAAATTAACTAATGGATATATATAAAATTTATTTAAAATTTTAATGAAAATGATACACAATGATTTGATATAAGAAACCGATTAGAATTCACAATTTAACTGAAATATTTTTTTATATGATTTTGCTTTGAAATTATTTAAAAATGCTAACTTTTTATAAAACGTCAAGATTCAAAATTAAGTTAAAATGAAATTATTGCATAGATGAGTTAGATCCCAGTAGGTTTTTTGTCTCGCATTATACATTTTAAATTACAAATAAAAATTTAATTAGTTAATTCAAACTGAAGTTATTGATAGAAATTGCGGAGATATACCGACTTCTGTGGGTCAGCACGAAGGTTTTAACCTTCGTGCGGGCCCGCAAGTTGCTCTCCGCACCGTGTGAAATGCTGCATTCAAAATACATTGGTAAAACTTTTAGCAGGCCCGCACTCGCATCCGCGTCCGCACCGTGTGAAAGCGATCTTATACCAAGACTATATATGTCTGTCTATCTGTGAATAGAAAAATATACATTCTTAATAAAAACTAGGTATTGATAACGGTTTGTGTCGCCCAAGTATGCCGTTAATTCTCTTCAAGTTAATAGTAATTTTTTTTTTTTTTTATAATTTATTATTATAAAAATATCATTAAACATTGACGAGTTTTTTCTCTGTTCTATCAATATATCCTATAAGTTCAGAGTCTCTTCAGAGATATTTTATTTTCAAAAAAAGGTGTTTACTAAATCAGTTTGGAAATTTCATATGAGTAAAATATGATAAAAGTTACTCTACTTTGTAATCTTGTAAACTGATAATAATAAAACATATTGAGTTAATTAAAGTTAATCATATTTACTCTTCAAAGTTTAAAATACTTGTTACACCATAGAAATACAAAACAAGAACAAAGGAAACAAGAATAAGTGATGGTAACTATGCTGCTACATGCTACAAACTATGCTAGAGCACAGATAGTGCTCCATCATAGTTTTACCTCCAACTAGATAATTATTTACTATTCGATTGGTACAAAGGTAACACCATGCCAAACACACATTATAGAGAGTGGAAGTAAATTTCATGGGCAACGGAGTGTGATCATAACTGTATAAACACGTATAATAATAGTTATTTATGCTATTAGTCGCGAAAGAAATGCTTTTTTTAAATGAGGGATAATGCTTATTTGACGAGTGCGTTATCACGAGTCAAATAATTTACCGAGTTTGAAAAAGTGATTTCGTCCATGTTGCATATAATATTTTTTATAATCGTGAACAAAAAATATTAATGTTGGCAACTCCAATGTATATATATTAATGTTGAAATCAATATGTAGATTAATGTTGATAACTCCAGCCAATTGATATCTTCTGAAAATATGTCATTTCTATACTAAGACCATATGAAATTTGAGCTGGATGCTTGCAGTAAAGTATTTTATCGCATTAGCACGATAAAGTTACTTTGCCACTTTCCTCGCTAAAAAATCTTTCTGATTAAAAAAAAAAATTAAATTTTTTGCACATTATTATAAAAATAATTTTTTGGACCAATTAATGTGAATCATTCTATATAATTTATATATTCAAAAATAAATTTTCATAGTTACCTAGCTTCACCATTGCCCAACTAATTTGTGCCCACCCTTAATTATAATCGTTAAACTACAATCGCCTAAAAATTGTATAAAAATGATGGAAACTTGATGTCCTGGTTTGTTTTAAAGTCGTATCAATTCATACAACTGATTGATTCATATTTAATTTCCTTTCACCGCGATAGCGCAAGTAATTGTTATTCAATAGGACACCCGTCTCCGTCAGTGATCCATTAAATAGATACGGAGTGAAGGCGTCGCTACGAGTCGATTTCCCAATTCCACACTTTGTCACGTGACAAATGGTCTGGAAATACGGAAGTGACACTGGAAGATTGCCTTTCATCAAGTCCCTGTGCAGAACTCAGTATTGGGAAAAGACAAAAAAAAAATAATGGATTTCTTGGTGTTTTTTTTATAATGAGAAATCTAAGTAATTTGATATCATATTTGATATTAATTTTCGATTTCTTTTATTCAACGAACATATATTGAAGAACAGTGAGATGTTCTTTTTCTATATGAAGTGAAAGCATTATGAGAGTGCGTTACGTGATTTTTTTACCTTTGTCATTGAAATGGACTAACATTTTTGCACGTTTGGATGGGTCGAAAAAAAAACCCCGAACTTTAGAATATCGATTTTTATTAGTTCGAAAAAGTTGTGTATTCGCATGTTAATAAAAGCGAAAATGTCGAATGAATTCCCATGTTTAATCATCAGTTTGCGCAACGGATTATGAGATGAAAAAACTGCTTATAAAAAATCCCTCCAAAAATTATTTCAGCTCTCAAATTTTTCTCATTCTATTAAATCAAAACTAATTCATATCATGGCCTTATAATGGAAAAAATATCCTTAAAAATATCACGCTACATTTTCCCTACATATATAGGCAGACCAAACGGTGTAGTGGTTAGCGTGCTAGCTTCTAGACCGCGAGGTTGCGGGTTCGAGTCCGGTGTTAGGCATGGGTGTTTGTAAATGTATGTTGGCCTGTCTAATGACGAATATTTGGGCGCATTATAGCCCTCGTGTTGCTGACGGCGCCAGATAATCTGAAAACAACCAACCAACCAACCCTACATATATAGTAGCCTTAATTACAACCTTTTAATCAAAGCAGTCCGTTTACATTTAAATAAAAGTTTCTTCCCTCTCACCGCGTTAGTGGGAGAAGAAACTCCTCAAACATGTGTTCTTTTTTTATTTGAGCGATTATATAAAAATGTCTAAACCTACAAAAACATTATTATAGGATTAAGATTTGTTCCCTCAGCAATGAACTGGCTGTTTGCCATTATGCGATTGATATACGTTCAACAACACAAGAGCAATTATAGCTTAAGATATGCAAATCATTTGTTAAGGGATTGATGAATAATAATAGCAGTATTTAATAACAATATCAACAATAGTAGTAATAATAATAATAATAATAATAATAATAATAACAACAATAGTAATTAAAGAGTAATAGTAATAATAACTAGGGGTGTGGAACATCGCCCAACTTTCAATTACACTATATTACTGATATAGATTTGTGTAATTTATCATTTTTACATTTTCATCAGTCGCTTAGAAAAAATTGCCAGTTTAGCGATATTTTTTGTAATAATTGTAAAATGCTTATCAATAATTCTTATATTATCCATTCTTGGAAGTGAAACTAAGAGAGATAAAAAAAAAAAAAAAAAAAAAAAAAAAAAAACCCGGCAGTTGATAAAGGAAAGAGAACTCTATGTTAAAGGCATTCGTTTTTCAACTTTTTATGCTATTAAAGCATTTTTACGGGAATTTCGGTGGTGGGGATGTTTAGAACACCTTAAGAGGCATTACCACAGCGATTTTGAACAAAATCGTTAAAGCCGTTTTTTAGCAATTACTGAAAAACGTGATTTTTTCAATGGCAGCTACCTTATGCGCATGAACAATTTTGACGAAAACCTTAATGGTAGGTTCCTGTGCCATAACCAACCCGCACACCAAAATTTGAACGTCATAGGTCAATTTGTTCAGGAGTTATGCTGACCACATACACACACAGAGACAGACATTTTTTCTAGATCACTTTTTTGAAATCAGGATGTTCCAAAACGTGGAGAAATGCCAAAAAATCAAAACATTTTTTTTTTACCAAATGCTATACTTTCATTACCCTATGTATAACATATGGGTAATTGAAAGTAATAATAACAACATAATAATAATAATTACAATAGTCAAAAATTAAAACTTATTATGTAATAATTAGTAATTAATGTTTAATAATTAATCACTACTAATTTTTAATAATCAGTTTTTTATAATTAATATTTATTAATTAATAATAGTGACACTATTCTTAGCAATAATGTTAATAAGACAAATATCAATAACTATTTATAAGTACACTTTTTAAAAATATGCAAAACATTTCTCGCATTTTTTAAAAATATAATTGAACACTTCCTAAAGCAATTTTTATTGTTTCTTCAAGCAGTCATAAATTAGATGTGGTCCAAAAAAAGTAAAAACGTAAAATTCACCCAAGGCACAATTCCATTACTTTATTTTCTTTGGGTAAATGTAACAGAAAATGAAAACCACACAAAGTTTAATATTTACGACTCGATCCATTTCACTAAATCACACAAGAAAAGGCCATAAAACCTTCACCTACTCCAAAAAGAGAATCGTTTGCAAACCCCAATACGACATCTCATAGGTGAACCCTGAATATACACCTCTGTCAAGTTCTATATAAAGACAGCCCCCCCCCCCCCCAAAAAAAAAGAAAAGATTCCGCATTGCATCTTATTTTCCAGATTTATATCCCATTTTCGCAATTTCGCCCTTTCTTAACACATCTTTTTTCTTCTTTGGTGTGGCAGCGGGAAAAAGTTCGTCTGGTGGGTGTTATTCGGACGTGTGTCACCGAAAGAAGATAAAGCTGTCGTCACTGGGACAAGATTGTCTGTCACTGGAAGGAGGAAAAATTCGAGTTACATCTTCAGTTTTGCACGCTATTCTTCATGAACAGAATTAATTTTGCTTTTTCTCTGAAAGATTTTCTGAAACGAGGATTTATTATCATTCCTTTTCTTTAATAAAAGTATAGTAGAACATAGTGAATTCTTAAGAGTATAAGGTGAAATTAGCTCTTTTTTATTTCGTTTACCTTTTTTCTCTAGAGTGGCGACTGGAAATCTTTGATTATTCTAAATTTGATTTTGGTTCTGTTATTATTCTTCGCCAATGAAAAATGTATTGTAAAGTAATTTTTCTGTTTTCTTGTAAATAGTGTGAATATTTCTTTTAATAGTTCTATTTCTTTATTTATTATTAGCGAAAATACAGTCTTTAAATTTTTTTTTTTTCAATCAAGTGATTTAATCAAGACATTTTGTGATTATTTTGCGCGTGCTGATCGCTATAAAGGGTTTTCTCTGAATTTTTTCGTGAAAGTTTGCAAGCGAGGATATAGAAACCAGGGTTGGAAAAAAAGTTTTTTTTTGTTTAAAAAAAAAAGTCACTTTTTTTTTTGTTTTAACCAGTTTTTTTTTTTTTTTTTTTTTTTTTTTGGTTTAACCAGTTTTTTTTTTTTTTTTTTTTTAATTTTTTTTTTTTAATTTTTTTTTTTTTTTTTTTTTAATTTTTTTTTTTTTAGAATCCTTTTTTTTGTTCTTAGATTCATCAGCAATGATGATAAGTTGTACAAAATGATATTTTTAAGGTGTTTAGAAATAAGTTATTAAAGCACAAAACCTCTATTTCAGAAACAAATTTAAAATGCAGCCTACAATTTAATTTTAATTAATAATTTTTAATAATTATAAAACATTAATAAATCTATTAGATTAATAGATTAATATAAAAATTAATTATTGATACTTATATAAAACTTCAATAATCTTTCATTATAAGATTTATTTTAAAAATTTTATTTACCACAACAAATAATTTAAAAAATCTAATTATAAATAAACAATTAAAAATACAATTTTAAATTATTCTTTATAAAAACAATTTTTTTTTTTTTTTTGAGAAAAAAATCGTTTGGTTTAAATCAATTAGTTTAAACCATGCCAACCCCGATAGAAACCACCGGGAAATGGTATTTTGTTCAGTTGGAAGCTTAGAACTGTTTTGAAGGAGCTCAGTGCTTATTCTCTTGAGTCTGAATTATCACTGTATCTGAAGTTGTACACGCTGAAGCTTTTGTAAAAGCGGAATAAGAAGAGCAGTGTTGTTTAAGGAAGTTTTGCGAACCTCTAAAAAGATAATTAAAAAAATAATGTTATGTACTATGCTGGCTGCAAAAGATATAGCCCATACATTACAGTGTCATTCTAGTGGCTTGGTGGTATAGTAGGTGACTATACGGAAACATTCGATGCCTAAAGAAGAGTAAACACCCTCATGTTGATTTTTTCCCCTTTTTTTTCTTTTCTTTCTTTTGGTGAGCTGATTGCCTTGGTGTTTATACTGTACATGAAACCATTAACCTTCTTATTAATTAACAGGTACAATCTTTCTTTGGATCTGTATGCTGGGTTGAGCTACACTACCATTAGTAATTACCACCATCTCAATTTTTTAAAAAATAGATGAAATTCATTAGGACACTAATTTATTTCTTTTCAAACAGTGGTATATGGGACGATGATTTCAAGTGATATCTATACAGTTAAAATAAGTTAAAAGTAAAATTTTCTCTTGTGTTTGATATAACTCATTATTTTAGTGTGGTTAGAGAAACTTATTCGAAATATCCATTTCATCCCCAGAATATATATAAAAAACCATTCCAGATAACTTTTTCTCCTAACACTCACACACCAAAACGATATCGGTATCATAACTGAATTCGTACACCCCATTTTCCCCCACCCTCTCTCCCAATCCCTTTTCCCAAATCTGATATTTTTTTAAGGTAAACAAAATATAAAAGAAAATCTGCAGCTTGAGAAGGATAAAAATATACAATCAAGAAAATGAAAACAAACAAAAAAGAAACAATAAAATAAAAACGATTTCAAGACGATTTTGATCCGGACAGGACGAAACGAATGGAGCATTCACTCGTTTCTTCATGCCACCCTATTACCAAACCTCAATAACCTCGCAAAAGGAAGGTTTACTTTTACTTTACTGATCTCATCTATAACCACTATTCACATTATGGCATTTTAAAAAGCGTCAATGGGCAAAGCGCACCCTGATATCACTTCTTTATGATTATGTGATTCAAATTCTTCTTTGTTGTTGAGATAGAGAAAGCTTTGGAGTTTAAACAATGGATTATAGGGGTCAATTCAATGCGTGGATCAAATGATAGGTTTAAGATCATTCATGGCTATCAAGTGGTGATTTGAAAAAAATATTACCTATTTGGAATACAGAGGATATTTTGTTCGAATATTTTTATTAGTATATTAGAATATATTTTCTATGGAAATTTTAAATCTTGGATATATATCTGATTAGTACTTGGATATTACGTGACAAGTGTTTTCTCTAAATTTGTCGCCAAACTGGCTCAATTGGTTACATTTCTGTTTATAAAAAAAATTCACATAAGAAAAAAATGTAGTATGATTTGTCATATACCTTAACATGGGCAGATTGACAGGGATTTATTATATGTTGTCCAATTGTTAATGCATTGATATCTTGAACTGATATGGCGCAAAAGAAAGGAATGTAGAAGTTGTCTTTTGACAGTTAAAACACAACTAGGACAGTTACTGTCACAAGTCACAATTCTTTTCGTTACGGTAGTTGAAGATATTGTACCATGGCAACAGATAATAAATTCTCTCCCGAGTATTCTCCTATAATAGTAAAGTGTCAAGTTACATATTGTTGAAAAAATTCACAAAATTATAATAGTATAATCTTCTAAATAAAAAAGTGTTTTGAAACTAGACGAATCACGCTTGGCACAACTCTATGGTTATGGATTCCTCCGCTTTCAAAATAATTTTTATTTAAAAGTATAGGATCTATAAAGAGGGCCAATACATCATTGATGAATCACTTATTCTAGCATAAGTGATTCATTAATGACGGGTTCTCTTTATATATAAAACTGTATAAATTGTAAACTGTATAAATTGTAAACTATATAAATTTGTATATCAAACTGTATAAATTGTAAACTGTACAACTTTGTATATTAAACTGATTTCATTTTACCTCATTAGACATATTTGTTAACTATTTTATTCGTACTTAAGATAGTCCGATATAGTTCAAAATAGCCATATATCACAGTTTTTCACTAACCCAGTTGTTTCGAAACTGAATAACCAATTTTCATTAACAAAGATATTCCTATGTAGTTCAAAATGATCAGATTGTATTTATTAGTAATTGCCAATTTTATATCTTTAACAACTTTATATTTCTTAGAATAGGAAATAAACATAGGAGATTTTCCATTCCATTCCTACTTAAACTTAATAATAGTATAAGGTACACCTTTTGAATATTAAAATAATTATTAACCCACTTATTCGTAATCCATTTATATTAAAATAGGAGAATAATCTTCAAGAAGTAAAAATGAAGATATCACTAAGGGTTGCGTTTAACTGCATGAGATATATTTTAAAAATATTTGTATACCATACGATCCTTTCCTTAAAAAAATTATTAGCGTGGCATACAAGGACAATTCAAAACCAAATAGGCGCCTTGAATCCTAGTAACAGTAATAGACCAAAAGCCTTATTTGATACACAATGGTGCAGAGTGAATTTAAATTCCTTTACATTATTATTATTATTTTGCTTCAAAAGAGAAAAAATACTATTGTTACACAAGAAGAAAATTGCTAGTTTAGATTTTCACGTAAAAATACGTTTTTTTTTTTTTTTTTTTTTACCGGGGGACTAATTTCAATCCATTTCTTCTCTAAGATTTCAACGGGCGGGTAATTCGCTATATTTCAGACTCCCTCTCAATTTTTTTTCTTTATTCAATATATATATTTCAAAAATGGTTTATAGTTTAATTTTTTGAGTCATGAACTTTTCGTATTCTTCGAGAAAAAAAGAATTCCATTTCAAAATAACAGCCGCTTCAATTTTAGTGATCTATATTTAAAATTTTAAAGACGTTGAAGTTTTTTTCTTGCTCAGGTCGTAAGGATTCCTGCTTATCCGTTATCAGTAATACGCATTTTTTATTTCTATTTTAGTTTAACACTTAAGATTTCTGATTTTCACTTCTTAAACAGTTCTTTCAACATTGCTATACAAACCCAATTGAACAGCTGTGAAATGAACCTGGGGAGCGACCAGAACATTTGGAGTGATTTTCAATCAAGCACTAAGTTTGCTCCTGTGTTAATAATGTTGCGTAGATGGGCTCGAAAGATTTGAAGCCAAAGCAGATTAACACTTGCAGAAATTTATTCCAATATAACTCCTCTCAGATTCCTTTACAACTCCAGAACTTCTCGTTCTAGTAGACTCAATACAGCTCTATACACAACAATAGAACACAAACAGCAGTTAAACTTGACACACAACTGCTAAATCGCCACAAAAGACAATGCAATACAGTTCGCTTTCGGAACTCTCTGAATGCTCGCTGACAGACAACCAAGTCAGTATCTCAACTAACTCAGTAATTCCAGTCAACTAACCGACTCAACTCACTAATTCCTCTAACTCAACTCATGGTCGGACTTATATAGGAAAGTTAAACCTTCATGAATCTTTTAGAGGTATTTATTTAGAGAACTTTCCAGATCGTAGTCGAAAAGTCCTATACATGTACATGGGGACCGAAAATGTCGCCAAATGGTCACCAAGTTTGGCGACATTTGGTGATTTCTCTCCAAATTTGTTGACAAAAATTAGCTTAAACAAAAATTAGTCTCCAAAACCATCTCCAACTTGGCTCTATCTCGCCATTTTGGCGAGATTACCACTACCATAATGTTAAATGCCCTGTTCCTTGTAAAACTCGCTTCCCAGCGTTATCTCTGTAAAACTCGTTATCAAGCATTAAGACTCATATTGCAGGGAAGCCAACTTCAGGCGAACTATTGCACTGCCTTATGCAAAATGTACATAAATTTTCCTATTTACAAAATTAACACTACGAAATATTTACAAATATACAAAAATTCGTAACAATATACTTAAAAAGCAACTTCAATGCAGAACTTTCTCATCCATATTGCCACATGTTATCAATTTTATTTGAAGTTTCTTAATTTTATGTACTATATATTAAAATATTTGAATGGTTTTTTTACTAGTTTTAGAGCTATACAAAATACTACGACATGGGACTCCATATTAAGTATATAATGACCAATGTTTTTCATTTTCTAGAAAAATGTTTAAGCTGAAATGTGTGTTAGTTTAAATCCTATTAGAGGAAGATTAATATTTTTAGGAGGATGGACAAACACTACAACGATTTTTTGATGCTATGAGATTTGCAAATCCTTAATTTTCATGTCAAAATTCTTGGACCTATCAACTATTTTAGTGGCATACAATAGTTCCGCACAGTATCAACTACTTTAATGTACACAGTCAGGATGATGGCCAATTACAAACTTATTCTTTTGAAATCATTAACTATTACTCTACATTAACTATTATTACTAACAAAACATAGGGATGTTGGGGGTTCTAGAAAGATAAACTATCCCTCCCCCCATCTCCGTGTAGGACGAATCAGAAAGCAAAATAAGCTCTCAGCCAAATCTCCAATATTCCGTGGTTGGATGAGTTCAGGCGTCTTTGTCATAGACTTAAAATAAGCTCTATATTGCAAGTGAAGATTGCATAGTGTTATATGAATCAAGTCACATGACTCAGGGTCTCTTAAGCGATTGAAAAATTGGCGTCTACAGAGACTCAACTTTCTCATCCTATGACATATTGGTAGGGCACAAACAACAAAATATTCGCTAATTTGAAATTTTTTGGGACATTTTAAAGTTACTTATATTACAAAAAAAAAATTCTCTAATGTGAATTACTTGATGACAAAAATATACCGCCATTTTTTTTCTTTTGACTAAGAATGTTAACTTTGAACATGGTAGATAGCTGGTCAGTCTTTGTAAAAGCTTTTAATTACATTAGTGTAAAAGCTAAATCTACAAAAATATAATTTATTAATCTTTTAAATTTTTTTTTTATTTAATAAAATAAGTTTGGCAACATAAATTAATTTAGCTGAATATTTAGGGCATTAGCTGAATATTTAGTGCATTAGCTGAATATTTGAACATGGCAGATAGCTGGTCATAGTCTTTGTAAAAGCTTTTAATTACATTAGTGTAAAAACTAAATCTACAAAAATAGAATTTAATAAGTTTTTTTTTTTTTTTTTTTTTAAATAAAATAAGTTTGGCAACAGAAATTAATTTAGCTGAATATTTATAGCCATTGATGCAAAATGTTTTCGCAAAGCTTTCTCATGGCAACTATTGTTGATTACTACCATATCAAAAATAATAATAATCTCGATATTTGAGATTTCAGACAACTTTACAGACTTAAATTTTTGTGAGGACCAATTATCCCCTGAATACAGTGTACATATAAGTAAAAAATGTATGTATTTTTTGGATGTTGACAGTATTTCTTTTTACCTAAGTAAAAAACAAAAAAACAAGCAGCATAACATTACTATGGTGAACACAAACGGAGTTTACACATGGCAGTTTTTAGAATTTTTTTTGCCAATGTGTTGCTTGCGGTTGTAATGAAAAATGACAGAAATGAGGACCTGTACTGTTTCTCATCTGTATTATTTTTCATTTGTCTTCAATTTAAAATGCAAGAAAATGAATTTTGTTTCACTTTCGTGAGACCTTGTCTTCAGTTTTGCTATTTGTAAACCTTAAATGATAATATTATCAACCTTTATCTCCTATGCCCTATTTTGAGTTGCCTGGAGGAAGTTTTCCTCGGTTTTCGGTCAGTTAGGAATATGAGGTAGCCCACCTCGAAAGCATTCAGTAAAATTTCAGACCACACTTAACAGGCAAGATGAAACAACCTTATTTCAATACAAAATACGACAAACCAACTAATAGCCTCAACTTTGCACCGAATCATGCGATCCTCCAAGCAAACTTACGAAAGTCTAGATGCCACTAGCCTATGATAAATGGTCCGTCTGGCCAGGCATAGTTCCAAAACATCCCTGAATCGTTCTTTCTTGAACATCCACTTCCAGTAGATCACGCTTCCTTCCACTTGGTGCCTCGCATACCATGACCTCCCCCTATTAAAGGTGAGCTAGGAAGGTCATTTTCCGAATCGATTAAAGAGGCATCTTCTGCTCTTTTAAGGGTTCTAGCAGAAAGGGATGAAGGTCCATCACTCCCATTTTTCTATTTGCATACTAATGTATAGCAGTTGGAGGAAGTGTTCTTTCGGTTGGTGGGTTGGTTTGAGTTCAGTTGACGAGTTTAGTTAAAAAAAAGACAATACTGCGCCAAAAAGGGATTAAAACATTTAAAATTACGCCTTTAAATTCAAAACTAAAGACGTAGGGTATTGCACCTCAGTCAACACATCTAAGACACGTGTAACTCCCACCGTTATTCCATTCGCCAGGGTTTCGGAAAAGCACAGGCACGAAATGGAAATCATCAGACCACGAGATCGGCGCTGAACTCTCTAAGTCAAAGGAGATCCATGAATTTGTCCGGAATTATGTGTTGACGAGTGCCGAAAATGCATCCTTGTATTAGGTCTTAAATACTCTTGGATGTTATTTGTCGTAAAGGTCTTAATTTGACAATTTTAGGTGTATAAAAAGTGTGTGTGGGGGGGCGGGGGGGCATTATAGAGTTGATGTAAGAGCATGACATTGTAATGCAATTCAAGAGGAGGGGTTTGGTTATATGTATTCCAAAATGATTTAAGACAAAATCTAACCGAATTACAGTGTATGTTATCTATATGTACGATATATGTTAAATTCAGTTACATGTTACAGCTAGAGTCTGAAGAATCTGACCGGAAACTTCGGGAATATTCTTGTACAAAATACGAAGCATGATGGCACAAAATAAGCAAGTTCCTCTGCCACATTGAAATAAATCCCACAAATGAGTAGACGAAGTTATTGGCGCTTTCTAAATTTCTTGCAATTATCTAGTTGGTTTCAATTGCTCCAGACGAAAAATGCTCAAAAGAGTTAAAATAATAATAATAATAATAATAATAATAATAATAATAATAATAATAACAACAATAATAACAATAATAATAATAATAATAATAATAATAATAATAATAATAATAATAATAATAATAATAATAATAATAATAATAATAATAATAATAATAATAATAATAATAATAATAATAATAATAATAATAATAATAATAATAATAATAATAATAATAATAATAATTATAATAATAATAATAATAACAACAACAACAGCAATATATTAAAAACATAAAACTTTTCGTGTTTTTAAAAATGTATAACAATATGGACCATTTTAAGTTTCGAAAATGAAAAAGAACCAGATTAAGCACTCACAACAGAGAAATTCAGTATTTGGGTTAGTATTTGGAAATTTAAGATCATAAGTCTTTATAGTTCTTTGAACTTAAATTATAAATGTTACAGACATGTGAAATTAACCGTTTAAATGGGATTTGCTACCAAAAGCGAAGTTAGCAACTTATCCCTCTAAGCCGAAGATAAGTAGTAATTGAAGTTGCCCAGACTTTGACCCTAATTGCCTTCAAAATTATTGTAGGGTTACTCGGCGCGACGAGGCCTTTAATTTAAGATATCGCACGGATATGTATTATTCACAGTTAGGTTAGGGAATGTTGCCCTCAGACAGACAGACACAGGCTCTTTGTACAAGTTTCTTTATTGAGCAGAAGCTAAAATGAAAATCGCAATCTGTGGCACAAAAGTGGGGGTGTAGGGCTGAATTTACCCAATTTTCCTTCCGCAACACCTGTTGGCAGTTCGGCCATGTGTGACGAAAGGCTACCGTGCGGAACCTTGGAAGTAATATTCTCACAGAGGAAGGATTGACTTCATTTCGTGTGTAGTTCGCATGCTTTTATATTGCAGGTTTGAAGAGGTAATTGGTAATTCTACAGAAAATTTAAAAAGAGCTGCTTCCACCCCCCCCCCCTTTTCCTTCTTTTACAGATACGTCATTATGAAATTCTGTTTACTGATTTTTCTTCGTTAAGTTATTCTAATCGGTATTTAAAAACTTACGTGTTAGAACTCTCTCTCTCTCCCTCTCTCTCGCTTTTTCCCCCCTCGAAAATTCCTTTATTATTTTAAAGCCTAATTTATTTAAGTACGAGCAATGAAGCACTTAAATAATAAGAAATCACCTGGCTTTAAACATAGAATTAACTTAAAATAAAATTTATAATCGACATTGAAAAGCACTAAGTACTAATATTTATATTGCTAAGTAAGATTGGTTGTTTTCAGATTATCTGGCGCTGTCAGCAACACGAGGGCTATAATGCGACGAAACATTCGTCATTTGACAAGCCAACATACATTTACAAACACCCATGCCTTACACGGGACTCGAACCCGCAACCTCGCGGTCTAGAAGCTAGCACGCTAACCACTATACCGTTTGGTCGGCTACTAAGTAAGAATTCATGAAATTGGAGAAAAATTAACGCTTAGGAATCTCTCACAGTATTTGTGAATGATTTTTTGTTATTTGATCTATGAATGATTATAACTAGTTTGGGCCGAACTTCAAGCAAGTTAGATTGTGGCAGTAACTGTCAATAAATAGGCTTCTACATTCATTCGTATTAAGTTACATAAGATCCAGGTATCAAACCGTAACAATAACAAAGCATGGTATACGCTATATTAGCGTAATGACTGGAATTTTCCCTTGTTAAACTAGATATTATATGGTAGCGAAAACCTATCATTTGATGTTTTTCATAAACGTTAATGAGTTTGGCGATACATTTGAAGAGGAAATTTTCTCCTAATATTCAAGTTCTAATAAGATATCTCTATTTTCAGCCTAGGTGAAATTTGTATGGTTAGAAAGAAAGCAATTTTTCAGTCGAAATTTAAAGCACCTTTAGTTAAAATTAACGGTTAAATTTTATGTATTTCAAAGAATCTTATAGAGACCTTCAAACTGGTATATGTCGCATGTCTGTAGCATTTGTAGCTTAGACTTAAGCCGGATTTACACGCTACCAGTAAGAGTTCCAGTTTAGTTCGCCAGTCTGTGACGTCACTAAGCTGCTGATTCCTGTAAACCAAACATTTTATATTTACTGGTGCCGGCGATACGCATCAACCAATCACGTGAGCTCTTCTGTCATCACCGATAGACGACGCAGAGGTAGCTTAGCTGTCGTCACAGAACTGGCTTTCTAAACTGAAAACCCGACTGGTAGCGTGTTAATCCGACTTTAGCTATAGACTAATGGACTTCACACGCATCTATAACAGTTTTTTGTTTTGTTTTGGCTTTAAATGTTAACCTCAAACTACTTTTGAATAAGATTCTCTCTTCATTAGTGCAGTGTAAAAACTCTATAAAATTAGTTTTCTTACACATTTTTTTTTTTATATCTTTAAGCGCTTATTTTTAAGGCACTTCTATTTCCTTTGATATAACAACAGTTCAATGATCTATGACCCCACAAAGTATCCGAAATCTAAAAAATCAATATTAACTCACTTTTTATCTCTTTTGAAATACTTTATTGCGGTTCATATTTTCGAGCCCCCAAAATCAAGTCCAATCCAATTCGTCGGTTGATAAATGTGCTTCTTTTGATCGCGACGTTTCCGCGTCATTTCTCATCCTGAAGTTTGGATTGTTTGACTGCCTATGACAAATGAAGTGGGATTTTCAATCACGCAGCGATCGGAAATAAATATCCATTTGCCGAATTAAATCAATGGATCGGATATTATGTAAAGAAAATAGAAAGTTAAAATTTACTTTTGATAGAAAGTTGCGATTAGATGATAGCCTGTAGTCATTCTTTCCGTAATGGAATGAAAGCAAACAACCTCAAGATGGCTAATCTCATAGTCTGAGAGGCGACTGCAATTTTTGGACCCCATCGAACATCATCCTGAATTTTTAAATAGAAATTGGAGAAAAGTGAGTAGATTACGAATCCACTGGTCTGCCGGGGCAAAAATGGCCGAAACTGATCAAAAATTGACTTGGAATGAGTTGAACTTATTCGTCTGGCAACCCACTGCATTTTGATTTTCAATGAGAAAGAGCACAAACGATTTCTGATCTCTGGCTCGGAAAACTTGTATCTATTAAAAGTAAGCCAAATTGGCGACATCAGTTACGTCACCAGTGACGCAATGTTTATTGCCAATTTGGCTCATTTGTGAAAGATGCAAGAAAGCCATCGCCACACATCCGAATCGTCTGCAACCTTCTTAATTGAAAATTAAAAAGTGAGGATTACCAAATAAATAAAAAAATTATTTGGCAATTGGATTTAGTTCAACTTATTAAAAGTTGATTTTGGGCCAGTTTCTGCCATTTTTGCCACGGCAGACCAGTGGATTCGTAATTTACTCACTTTCCTCCAATTTCTATAAAAAATTGAGAATGATGTTCGATGAGGTCCAAAAATTGCAGTCGCCTCTCAGTCTATCAATGTTCCTGAAAACTTCCCAAAAAGTAAATTTTTAAGGAAAGCATCCTTTGAATCCAAACTTTTTACTCTTAAAATACGCGACCGTATTTGAAAAGTAAGCTTTTCTGAACTTTATAAATGATCTCCCCCCCCCCCCTTGTTATTATTTGCTGTTAAACAGAGATGCGTAAGTTTTGATACCTCCCAGATAGTACAGAGGTATTGGCAAGTATCGGAAAAAAGGGTTCTAGAAAGACTGGCCCATCCATGCCAAATCTCAAGCATCGTTCCATAATAAACAATATTTTTAAAAATAATCTTGTCAAACCCATCATAAAACATATTTTTTTTACCCTCCGTCCTTTCTTAGAAAACTATATTTCAATTTTAAAACTCTGCATCAACATTTCAAAACTTCCAGTATATTTTACCCTGCACTGGGCGAGATTGGCCAAGATCTGTAGCAATGGCCAGTCTATAACGGTCTACATCAAGATTGGTCAGTGTCGATATTGGTCAGCAGATTTGGACTACTGGTGCTGGTAGAACATCATCTTGAATTTTGTTGAAAATATAGAGAAATATTAGTGGATTATGGATATAATAATCTGCTAAAGGAAAAAACTGTCGAAACTGCTCTAAAATTGACGTTGCATCCCGTTCTGGAGTAATTCGTTAGCATGGAGGAATTTCAAATCCAAAAATATCAGCTTCAGGATGAATCAATTGAAAATTTTTAAAACAAATTATTGCAAATACGAAAATAGTTAACTTTTAAAAATAGGTACATTCGGGACATCTTGTACTTCTCTTTTGCTGTAGGGGAACGTAAACAAAGCAAGCAAAATAGATATAAATCGAAGGAAAAATTATTTTGTTTTCAGGTTAATAAAAAATATGTTAGCCGATTCAGAAAATGTATAAAAAAATTGTGTTCTACGTTTCTGTATAAATCCTTAAGTTGAAATAAAGTTGAATTTATTTCCCTTAATGGGGCTTATAAGGAACAACACGATTTTTAGATTGGTTTTCTGCAAATCTAAAACCGTAATCTAGTTGTGTCATGATTAATTAAATTGCTTTTCGAAACTTAATTAATTCGACAAATGACTTACCCTATTATCTTAGTACTATGTGTTAAAATTGTGAGTATCAATCAATTCACTATGAATGAACATCCATTGGTGGTTGAAGCATAAATTTCTTGACATACAATCCATTCTGGCATTGACGTAGTGCCTATGACAAATACGAAATTAGATGATCAGAGACACACATGCAATGTGAAAATGATACCCATTGGGATTTTTGATGCCATCTTTCTTCAAAGTGATTAGCACATTTATAAAAATAACTTCAGTAACTACATCTCCTTCCCTACCTTACCATTTTATTTCCTTTTTTTTCAAAGAATATTTTATTGAAGACGATTCACTCGGAAAATCCGAGCCATCGTTACATTATTCTCACGGCAACCGAGCATGATTGTTATCAAAGTACGTCCATTCGCATTTTACGCACGACAAACTAGATTGCATCAAGTTAGACAGCTTTCTATTTCACAGTCTTAATTTCTGCAAGTATTTTTTTTTCTGTTCCAGACCTGAGAGTTATGAGTTAGGATGTATGTTTATAGTTTTCTGGGTTTCTGGATTTATGAGTGATTATGATTTTTTAAATCCTATATATCAGCTTCGATGTCGTTTGTGAAGGGAATATCTTCCAAGGTCTAACTAAACCACTTGGCCTTCATCTAATCGAGCTGAAAACTTGGCACATAGACTCGTTATATTCTACCAAATTTTGGGGACTGTCACTGAAAGAACGCTTCTATTAATCATTTCGGAGGAGTAATTAACCCACTTTCTTAACCCACATGCCATCGAAACTTGACAGATAAACGCATCATCAAAGGAAATGGATTTTTTTCACGTTTTGAGATTGTCACTAAAACACTTTTATGCACGTTTTTATTGCCGATTCTGAGAACTAATTGACCCACTTACTGTCATTCAATCGAGCTGAAATTTGGTAGATAGATTCGTAGTCGAGAAAATGCATTCTTAATAGGAAAAGGCAAAAAATAAAGTCAATGCAGCGAATCGATGGTTTTCTTCTTAGTGGTCAAACATTATAAAAAGTGAATCTGTGCTCAGAATCGCTTAAATAAGTTCCAATTGAGCATAAGAGTTGGTATTGCATATAAAACATTTATGCTTTTAACTTTAAAACTTTATTTTTATGGGTTAATTTTTTATATAGTGTACATATCATTCGTTCAGTAGAACATAATACAAAAAAAAAAAAAAAAAAAAAAAAGATTTGCATTAAACGCGTTTGAAGACCGCAAACTTGCATTGGACTACATTGTTTTCGCTTTCTGGAAAACCGCATCATTTAAGTTCAACTTTGGAAGTTGAAGTTATGACCGAAAGATTAATAAAAATATAAATTATCCCGAACTTTGTAATGCAAACGCAAAAATAACAAATTACGAATTCGCATTGGATGGCTATTTATTTGGTTGGAAATAACCGATCAAAACCCAAAATGCTTATAAATTTACGTAACTTCAACACTTCGGCCCACACAGGTCCTCTATTTAAGGTTGACGACATGTAACAAAAACCTGGTCAAATTGGTATCTTTATAAACAATTATGCAGCCACGTTGGCGATTTTGTGAGAATTTCCCGATTCCAATGCGATATGTGTATTTGTATAAAGTTACTATAGACGCTCTTTTCCTGTCGCTTAACTTTAAAGCACTTCCATGTAGAAATCTTTGTCGAATTTTTGGCATAACTTTTTCAAATGAATTTTTTTTAAATGAAGATGACAATTTTTGTAGCCATACAACTTGTAACCCACTTTGTCAATATTGCCAAAGTAGCAAGATTTTTTTTAAATACAGTTAACTTTAACTTTCGCAGAATTTGTACTTGAGTAATATTACTTGTACTAAGAACTTTACAACAGTTTATTTCTTCCTGCTACAAGTTTATTCTTTCCAAAACTAACCTTCGATTTCGAAGGTTTCTACCGATCAATATATTAATTTTGTAAGTTTGTCGAACATGAGGAAACGGTCTAATATAACAATACGGTTGGTGTGAAATTATAAATATCAAACCACGTAGATGAGTAAAAAAAAAGGTATACGTGCAGCAGCCAAACATAAAAAAAATATACAGTTTGGATATCAAACATTGGAAGAGGACAATAGGAACAACGGCTAAAAGTAAAATACCGTTGAAGTACCAAAATATATTTCAAATCATTATTTTTAATATAAATCCTTTACATGCACTGAAAACTTTTATGTGCAATTACAATTTTTTTAAGTGACTTTTGATTCATATCGACTTTTCATAGAGCCATTTCATTTGGTCACAACGAAAAATGAAAAACATAGATTCCGTGCCGTGGACAAACTCCTTTTTGACCCCTAAAACGCCACTGTCATCGACAACGAGCGTATCTGCCAAGTTTCAGCTCGATAAGATGATGACAAATAGGTTATTTAGTCATCTGAAGATTTTGTACCACGAACAGAATCGAAGTTAATATAAAGGATTTAAAAACATTAAAATGACAGCTTTTTTTTTAGCGTATGTCGTTAACTTCGACAGGGGAAAGTTTCAGTCATTAAATATGGCCAAATTGTACAGGATCGAATATAGCTCGGTATTTGAATCTGACATATGGGAATACAAGCATGTTTAAAAGCAATCTTTTTGTGACAGACCTCATAACTTTATAGAATACATTGTTATTGACATCGAGTCTATCTGCCTAGTTTCAGACGATAGAATGACGGCAAGTGGGTATATTAGCCCTCCAAATATATTGCCTTCCACGAAAAAAATAGAAGTTGATATAAAGGATTATAAAAAGAAAGTCCTTAAATAAGCTTTGAAAAATCATCTTCCGCTAAATATCCAAATATAATTGGCAGAAAATTACAAAACCAGGCACCCAAAATACTATTTTGAATTTCCAGGAATTTACTTTGATTTGTCTTAAAAATATGTTTATCAAAGAGAATGTATAATTTAAATTATGTTAAATGTTTAATTTTAAAGTTCCTTACTGCCGATTAAATAGATATAGATCTCATGAAGTTCGAAGCCTCTTTGCATTTAACTTGTTTCTTAGATATGCCTCACCCCCCCCCCCCAAAAATTTGAATTATATTTACAAAAATTTAAGAAAAGCATTTAATTCCGTGAGAATCATACTTTGATAAAAAAAAACAAATGAAAAACGTATCAATATAACGAATATATATAGTTTCAAATATTATAAAACAACTTTAATAGTATCGGAAGATAAAATTAACAATTTTCCCTTTGAAATGCCGCACCACCTTAAGCTAAGGAAAATAACAA
Source organism: Linyphia triangularis (assembly GCA_963978545.1). Lineage (NCBI taxonomy): Eukaryota > Metazoa > Arthropoda > Arachnida > Araneae > Linyphiidae > Linyphia > Linyphia triangularis. The sequence continues at coordinate 48,797,002 of OZ021729.1, read as the reverse complement.
TATATAATAATTGATTATAAGTTTAATATTTTTTATTAATTCCCCTGCATAAAAATTAAAACAAAAAGGCAACCAACTTTCTAATGGGTTATATTTCTGGATAATATCGGTTTCATTGAGCTTAATAAAACACGTAATATACACTTAAATAATTTTATAACAATATCTTTTTTTATTATTAATTAAAAATTGTTTACAAATGCTTGAAATAATTCTTTTGTGTGCGAAAATAATAATTTTTTTTTTCATCATTGCATATTGAAATGAAAGACTTTAAGTAGTTTTGGAACTTAACAAAATTTGTGGAATATAATTGACAATGATATTTATTTAAGGCATTTTAAGGTATAAGATTTTATTACCGTAGAAATGGTCATTTAAAGATATCATGATATTTTAACATTTCGGCAGAATTGTGTGATACTTGAAAAGTAGCATTTGTTGGAATTACTTTTTAAAATTTTGATTTAAATTATTCAACCACAAAATGGAATAATTCATTTATACATAGTTTCTTATATTTGAATCAATAAGCAATACAATTTCACTCTTTTTAGAAAGTAATGATTATAAATATATCATATTTTAAAAGGAAAACAATTTAAAGCCATAATTTCTGTTTACATTTACTATTTTATATCATTAAATATATTTAATATCATTTTTCGCAAATAATTATAAAGTAAAATAATTTAAAATACTATAACATACAAGAATTTTGTCATTAAATGTTCTAATATATATATATATATATATATATATATATATATATTATTTTTTTTGGCCGTATTTTTGCATATTTACAATATCTACCTGACCAAAGTTTATATTGCTCCGATAATCTCCATCACTAGTATAACAAAGTTGTGGAGCATCGCACAACTTCTTTCAATTACACTTAATACTGGTCACTGCATTTACATATAGCCATGGGCCGACCAAACGGTATAGTGGTTAACGTGCTAGCCTCTAGGCCGCGAGGTTGCGGGTTCGAGTCCCGTGTTAGGCATGGGTGTTTGTAAATGTATGTTGGCTTGTCTAATGGCGAATGTTTCGGCGCATTATAGCCCTCGTGTTGCTGACGGCGCCAGATAATCTGTTGAAAACAACCAACCAACCATATAGCCATGGATTTGCGTAATTTATCGTTTTGGTAAAAATGTTTCGAACACCTTACGTTTTTAATTAAAATATCTTCCAGAATAGTACCAAATGTCAGTTCATATGCCACATGCAACTGTTAAATCTTAAACTACATATTTTCGACATTAAATTGAAAGTCTCATCAGATAGTAGACTTTAAAAACAAAAATATAAAATGATAGAAAAAAAGCCAAATTGTTGCGCACCTGATGGCTATGTGCGGGATGGCTGTGTACCGCTCTGGCCTAGCATGCCAAAGGTGACGGATTCGAATCCCGAGTTAACATGGATGTTTTTTGTGGTTCGGAATCCATATTAAAGTGTAGGTCCATAGCTGATTAGCAATTATTGTGCATAAAAACTAGGGGGTTGAAGCATCCCACAACTTTCAATTATACTATAATATTGGTCATTGCATTAAAATTTACTATGGTGTATTTAGCGTTTTCATATTTTCACTCATTTAAATAAGAATGGCAAGTTTGGCGATATTTTTGGCAATAATTTTTATTTACACAAAAAAAAATATTAAAAAATGGCAAAATTGGGGATGTCAGTTAATAGATATTACACTGTCCTTTCTTGTGCGTGAAATGGAAAAAAATCAATCGTTGATGAGCGATGCTCAAAAGCAGAGAGCTCTGTGTTAAGGGCACTCGTTTTTCAACTTTTTACGTTTTTATAGCATTTCTACGCGAATTTCGGAGGTGGGAACGATTAGAATACCTTAAGAGGCATTAGCAGATTAGCACAGAGATTCTAATTAAAATCGTTCGAGCTGTTTTTTAGCAATTGCTGAAAACGTGATTTTTTCATGATTTCAACCTTACGCGCAGGCGTGATATTAACGAAAACCCTAATGGCTGGTCCCATGGTCACCACCAACCCCCATACCAAGTTTGAACAGCATAGGTCGATTTGTTCGGGAGTTATGCTGACCACAAACACACACATTTTTTCTATGTCACTCTTTTGAAATCAGGATATTCTAAAACGTGGAGAAATGCATATATATATATATATTTATATATATCGAAATTGTTTTTTGACCGAATGCTATGTAAACATATGGGTAATTGAATTGTGTCGCTTAGCTTATAAATCAATCAATTGCCGAATTGTCATTAAACGTGGATTTTGATGAAACACAATAGTTCAAAACACTCTCCCAAACATGGATATTGGTTTGATACCTCATTTATTACAAATTATGTGATATCCTCGGAAACAAAGAACGTCACATGATACCAATACTTCCTTTTCGCTCAGCACATTTGGGTAAAAAGTACAAATATTTCTAAAAATAGCGACATTCAAATATCACAACTTTAACAAGAACAATAATAAATATTATTCTTTATAAAATATTTGAAAAATAGCTACGTCCTTGAAACAATGTACGTAACAATGGTGCTTTATGGTTATGCTATTACACGGGCTATCTTCGACTACAATCAGAACTTATTCCAAAATAGACACCCATTGTCTCCTTCCTCTTCATGCATCGTCTGCGTTTTCCCAGAGCAGTTGAGGAATGCTTTGCGTTTTACGCAATTCGACTCGACTGTACCCAATTTAATTTCGAATTCGATACGAAAAAATTAAACATTCTTAACCCTTTTATTGCTAAATTCTTTTTTATCAAGTTCTTTTTTTCCCCAGGCCAGCTGCGTGGCACCGAGTTGAGTTGCAGACCCCTCGTTGTGAATAGGTCCCAGCTATTAACGCTTTTCGAACTAAGCTCGTGGCTACGCGTAAACCCTTATTATTAGAACCAGCATCCCTCCCCTGTCGAGAAATGAAAATTTTTTCCCCACTAATACAATAATATAAATCCACTAATGTTCTAATCTAATGTTTAAAATTTAAGAGGTCTACCCTTATTGGCAGGGTGATTACTTTGCAAATAAATAAATAAAGAGAGAGAGAGACAGACAGGTAAACAAATAAACAAACAAAATAAATACACGAAATATATAAAATTTTAATACGAAAAGTTAAGCCAAATTTTGATATGAAAAAGTAAATGAAATATGCTTTGGCTGTAAAACAGATTTAAAATTATTTTTTAGGGCAACGATCCGATGAAAATCCGAATTTCTTACGTAATTTATAAATAATGGGGCTTAAGCGTGACCACGTCATAAACCACTACTCTCCGACTATTACGGTTCGTGATTTGCTGAAATTTCAATTTTATTTTTGAAGGTACATTTGGATCAATCACATGGAACCTTTACAAATAAATTCCAAAGAGCAGGACAGATGTCTAAAGGATCATTTTATTTTTCCTTTAGCATAAGTTTCTACATTGCACTAATGGAAGAAATAGCTAATTTTTTTACTCGACCAATCAATCCTGCTGACCCTTGAACCTGTTGTTGGTCTTAAAATTTAAATTTGTATTCATACAAAGAATCAGTTCGTCTGTCTGAGATCAATATACCCATATTAAAGTACAGAACGTTTGATATGTCAAATGAAAAGCCATGTCAAGATGAGTTCCCATACTAAAATTAAGCTAGAAATTAGAACTGGAGTACCAAAAATGGCAATCGGAATTTGAAATTCATTAAGCCTAAACGATATATGGTAGAGACATGCCTCATTAATCAGTTTGAATGTCTAGATAGGATTAGAAGGATTTCAAATGGAAAATTAAACAGTTCGTCTCTATAGGAAGTTCATATTTTGGCTGCAAGTAAAGATATATGATTAGATAAAGGATATTCGGCAATGGCGGCTAGTGGGATACAGCCAGTACAGCCGGACTGCATCCAAATTCATTAGTTCAAAACTAAAATTATATAAAAATTATATATGTTCTAGAATGAAGATTCAATTTCTACTGTAAGTGTAAAAAGAATCAGATAATTATCAAACTTGTTGCTTCAATACTCAATTCAAGAGAAGAAAAAAAGCGCTTCCAATCAACTTAAACTGTTGATCTTCCTCCGAACTACAGCCGAGTATTCCTGAAACGTCTTCGGCGACGTTGCCATGGTAACCGATGGAACCCAACAGAGCCTTTCCCCTCTACGTAATGTGCAGCGATACAGCCAGTTCAGCAGTTGTCAACTTCGGCTGTCTTTGTGAATTCGATTAACTGATTAGTTCCGCTTGAGAATCAGCATGGGTGAGTTTGAGAGGTAGGAAATTGAACATTTCTAAAAAATCTCTCCAAATGGAATGTCGAGGTAAGTTTACACTGTTTTCTTGTTATTTATTAAGTTAACCATTTTGAAACATGAAGCCCCTTTATGATAAAGTGTGCTTATTGTTTGAAACTTTTTAAAAGATGATAACGCCAACTGCTTAAAGAAGATAGACCGACATCAAAACTGTCCTCCATTCGTAAAAAAGGTGATACGTCTAAACATGGTTGTAAGTTTCAGTTATCTTGGTATGTGCTTTTCTCGTGGTTATGTGGTAGTTTTTACTTAAAAAAAAAACCCGTTTTGTTGACCATGTTTGATTGTCAGAATTAAAAAGAGCATTTGGAATAGGTGCTGGATATGGTAGATTAATCACCATCACACGAGCATTTAAAGCACACTAGGTCTTAATAGAACGTTTAAAAAACTATTAAAACTTTGAATTGATAAAGAGTGAAACTCAAGTAGTTGGCGCTTTAAGGAAAACTCTCAACTTTACATTGTTGAATATAACAAAAAGGTAGCGCTCTGAATGGACGTTTCATGCAATTACTCATCAAAGAGGTATCGTTTTTAAGTAAACAAGAACTTACATCTAGAGGCCAAAACAAGAATTACTTTTTAATCAAATCTATACAAAATGATTTGATTAATTGTTTTTATTAAACTTCCCTTATATTAACTTCTATTTTGTGTATATGTTTGTCGGTGGCAGGGCAAATCTGCGGAAGCCTAATTATTCCCCTTGCGGGCTGAAACTTGGCAAATAGATTCGATGTCGATGACAATGCCTTATATCAAATTTTAGGGCTGTCATTGTCACTCAAAAGGTAGCTTTTATAGAATACTAATAAATCTACTTGCCGTCATCCAATCGTGTTAAAATAGCATTTAACCAGCCATTGAAGAAACTCTTTCCTGTTGCCAATTTTTTTTTAAATAAATAATAAAATTGTTTTAATCAGAATAAATAAAAGATATTTGAATGTGAGTGCACAAATCCACGTTCGTTTTAATAAATAATTTTGAAACGCAGTTTGCAGCACATTTTGCTGATAGAAAGTTTTTTAAAATTTAAAATTAGACGCAAAAATCAAGCACACGCTGTTTACAGAATCGGCGCTGTGTTAATGAATATAAAAATTGGCAATGCATACATAGGATTTATATTAAAAACTTTGTTATCAAAGGTTATATTATTTCATAATGTTAAGTTATGAATGTTATTATTTTGTACAAAAATTGAAAGGAAACTTATATTTGAGAATTAAGGAATTTGCGTTCATTAATGATTGTGGAAAGTGTGTGCGTGGTTGGGGAAGGAGGGAGGGGTTGTAAGGAAACCCCATGTTCCGGCTACACTAACATTTTCGCCACTGATATTCAGTGACAAGTTCAAATTTGTCATCAACTTGCCGACAATTTTGTTTATGCAAAAACTACAAATTGGCTTGGTTTTAATGATCATACATCGTTAATATCGTTACAAGGAGACTTTAGTCATTAAATATAGGTAAATCACATTTTTGGTATCTAAATCTAATGCAGTAGAAACGTGGGTAGAAGTGGCGTTTATTGACAGCGATTGTCACAATAATACTTGTTTTTTATTTATTATATACTATTTACCAAAGGTCACAGTAGTATGTTTTCAAAATGTTTTGAAGTTCTGTTGATTTCAACAATTTCTGTAAAGTTCCAAACAACTTTATTTTAATTAAAGTCACTTCGTACTTAAAAATATTTCAAAAATGCCTTTTCTACTTTTTAAAACAACCGCGAATTTTCAATTGATTTCTCAAAGCTACAAGTAGGAGAAGGAAATGGAATAAAACTTCCATTTTAGGAAACAAGTTCTATTAGTTGAAATATCGAAATTTCACACAACTGCTTCGATCTTGTTTAACTAAATACTTTTATTTGTATTAGAGAACCCCACAAATAAAACTTTAAAAATAATTTCCTGTTAGAAACAGCATTTCTGAATGTAACCAGTGGTACTATCAAGGGATATATATTTTTTAAAAAGATGTTAAAGAAAAAAATTTAATGGCTCCAAATGAATGAATACTTTAATTCGGAACTTGTGTGTGAAACTCAGTTGAACCTGCTATTACATCAAGATGGCGAATTGGATTTGCAGTTTTAAAAATAAAATAAAATAAGAGACTGGATGAAGTTTAATTTATACGTATTGTAAAAAAGAAGCAATGAAATGTATGCAATTCGACTGGATTTGAAAATTATTATTGCTAGGAATCCTTACGTAACAAAACATTTATTTTTTGACAACTTTATTAGGGGATCACAGCTCAAACATAGAATCGTATTTTTTAAATTTTTTTTTAATGTTACGTTATAAAGTATTTTTTATCTGTTGAGTTGTAACTTTTAACTTATCCTTTGTAGACGTTTTAATGTAAATCTAAATTTTATAGGCGTGATATCCCCAGAAAATGATATATATATATATTTTCAATAATCATATATTATTTCTGAAGGGTGTGTTTTTCTGACGATCTCTCTTTCGCCTTTAATATAAAACCAAAATTGATAAATAATATACCAATTTATATACCTCCGCTTCTGATGAATAGTTTATTTGAAATTACACATTGTGTTATTTGTTTGGAAATCGAAGTTGAAAAAATTAACACAACATTTTTTGGGAAGTTGTGATAGTATTCAGAAGATGACACCACTATAGAAAAAAATCAAATTTTATTTAATTTCGGTGAGGAAACCTAAGGAAACTATTATATCTTAGAGTGGGCCGAAAAAAATAAAGTTTTTTAGATCAAAATCTAATAGTGCGGAAAAGTTGCTATAGGTCAATAGAAACCGAAAGAAGCAAACATTTTTGAAATAAAAAAATATTTGACCCTTGCGCATCAAGGTCAAAGTTTCGAAAATGGTACCATTTTTACTCATTTTTCCATTTTTCTAAAACATTGCTTCTGAGATTTATATTTTTTGTTGTCTATCAATATATGATATATGAGCACTATAAAAATCATTTGTCATAATTATAATATTCTAAGTCGAAGGGGGGAAGGAGGTGCTAGGGAGTATTTCACCCAAAATTACACTTTGACCATTACAACAGTAAGGTTCGACTGTCTATGAAGTGGGACATCGCGATTAACCCCTCACACATACATTACGAAGTGTGCAGCTCATAGCTCATTAAAATGACTCAGAACTCACCACGTAAAGGTGGCTACACGTCGAGTTCCACCCTCACTCTTCCCAACCATCGGCAATGTTTTTTTGTTTTTTTTGCACAGAAATATTTATTTGTGCTCCTTTATTTCTACAAGATTAAATTCTCTTTTATGGTTAAATTTAGGCATAATATTCCTGGATAGAAGTGTGTATCGAATCAAACCATCCCGGGTTTCTGAGCCACAAACCTTCTTTGTTGTCTCTGTGACAAGCTTAACGCACCGCTCTACCGCTTGTGTGTGACAAGGGAAATGGTGCACGATCCAATCTGGTACAGTATCTGATTTGATAAGTGCGTCGATGAAATCCGAGCTAATATTGCGCAAGATAGGTGGTGGAGTCAGCTTACAAGAGTTCCAGTCGATCAACTCAGAATAATCTGTGGCAGAAAAATTGATAGTAGGAGGCAAAAAAGTGCGCACCATTTTCTCCGTGAAAAGACATTGTCGTGCTTTTAGAATGCGCCTCAAACCAAATTTCCTTATATTCTTCCTTTCATCAAACACCATTGCTATGAGCAAGTTTTCAGGAAGGGCAAAAAATCCATTGCGCTGTATCACTGGATCTATTAATTGTAGAAGATTTTCATGTAAGTACCTTGATAATTGTATTGCCTTGAAAACATGTTTTGGTCCATCTGAAAGAACTCTCCTTCTTAATAGCAAACCAAACTGGAATATAGCACTTCAAAAAGAATGTAACCATCTGTTTCAGTTCATGTGAGGGTTCTTTTGATGATATGTACAACCTTAGAACATTATTAGCAGCCGTCAACCATCTAGAATTAGATAGAGGCCCAGGATCAGAAACAGCAAGATCTGGTGGACAAAATTTCTTTTGTATAGCTCGAGATATATTGATAAGATATTTTTGATCTTTACTTAGAACTGCTTCATCTAGAAGAGGAACTTCACACTCAATGCTTTCAAACTTAACAATTGGTAAATTTTGGCAGTCACAAAGTGCCTTGTCAATGGGTCCGGAAAATGTGTTCGGTCCTGTAGTTTTCCCATCCAAATACTCAAACAAATGTCGGAATGGCAATTCATTAAAATGCAAAAGACAAACAGACCATTGTAGGGGTCTGCGAAGATGCAGTTCCAACTTCCGTATTATTCCGTTCCTGCAACCAGTGTTTGTTGCTGTTCCGTCACATCCGACAACATCCAATTCACCTAAGAATATGTTTTGCTGAGATACATAAGAAATAATACTAGAACTGATTTCTGAGACCGTACCTGACTGGGGAGATACATGGCCGATATAATTACATCCTGGCTACTGAATTAGAGAAATGTGCTTATCTTTCACGACTCTACGAAAATACTTTTTATGGATCGGTTCCATGACCAGTGTATCATCTTTACAGCCGTCAAAGTATAAGCCTTGAACCATTGTATTAAGGTCACACTTCAATGATCTTCTTGTCTGAGACTTCTGCATCTTTATTTTAGTTTTGTCTATCACCAATGACATATCTGACTCGGTTATTATTCCTATATCCCGAAGAACACTAGTCGCAACTGCAGCAGCTGCTCTGTCAGACACATTATACCTGTCACAAACCAATGCAGTAGATTCCAGTTTTTTTTTTCTCATCTGCGAAGTGGAAGGTAAATTAGGTGTTGATGGAAGAAACATTTCATCTGTACTATCTGATTCTGTAGTATTCTCCTCGAAAGCGATATCATTTAAATCAGTGGGTGTCTGGGATTTACTATCAGACTCCGAAATACCAGAAGCATTGAGTTCTCCTTGTCGTTCCTTCCTGAATAGCCTATTAGTAAGTTTTTCTGTTTCTTGGATATCTATGTTACCAATTCTACAAATTCTTGCATTTCTTTGGTCATGAAGAAATCTTAGCTCCATTACAGGTACTTTGTTCGATTTATCACAGTCACAAGTGATAGAAATTTGGCACTTGCAACTATAGGTTTTTTTTCCACAGTCACAAATGAAAGTCGTTGGGAATTTGCAAGCTGCAACGCCGAAAAGTTTAGTATCTTCCTGCTTGAATTTCCTTAGCATATTCTTGTAATTTTGTTTATCCTTATCTCTATTGTAGGACTTTCTCAGATTTTGGAATACGTCATGGTATCTATTAACCATTTGTACGATTCTTGTTTGACTTACTGTGGGAATAGAGGCCATATCAAACAAGCTTTTGACTTTTCTTGCCACTGAATCAGCAACAACAGAAAAGTTGACAGTCGAGTAATTAGCTTCCAACACCAACTCAAATCTTTCTTCAAAACAACAACATAAAATGTCCTCGTATGTGGGGAGCTTCGATGAAGGTAAATCTTCTGGATTGCCAAGTCTGGGACAATTAAAAGCCTTCCTTGTTATATGCTTTCTTGTTCCTTTCGTTTCCTCCATCCTGAATCTTCTTGAAGAAATACACACACAAAAAATTGATTAACAGAAGCGCACGAGCTCGCTCCAAACCAAATCACAATAAAATGTGAACTGGACTAGACACATTCTTCATTTCATAGACAACGAAAGGTGAATTCCCCTCAAAGAAAGCAAAGACAAAAACGGAAGATATAAGTGAGTGGGAGG